>CM037923.1:1769134-1776634 GCA_021346845.1 Apeltes quadracus | reverse complement strand
ACGGTGGTGAAGACCAGGACGAAGAGCGCGTAGAGGAAGGCCACGCCCGTCTTCCACCACTCGGCGGGCAGCGAGTCGGCGCGCTCCTCCGGCACGGCGATCTTCACGTAGTCGCAGTGGCGCCGCAGCCCGCTGCTCAGCGAGTGGATCAGCTGGTTCTGCTTCAACAGGCTGCTCAGCTTGCCGCAGTCCGGCTGCTTCTCGGGGGCGGAGTCAGGGGGCGATGGCGGCGTGGGGGCGTGGCGGCCGGGGTCGCCGTTGGCCGCCCTCAGAGGCGTGGCGGGATGCTCCGTGGTCACGTCGACCTCCACGTGGGGACGGACGTCGGCGCGGATCAGGTCCTCCGCCGCCATCGATCGGCCTTCGACAATGGGGAGGAGCGTCTCTTCTGTCCCGACCAATCACAGCCTGCGTATCGTGTCAGCTGAGCAGCAAAAACACTGAATTAGTTTCACCTCGACGGCTGTTTTAACGCATTAACTTTCTCATTTCCTGACTTAAGCTCCTCCTACGAGTCGTCAGCTGATCACTTCGTCACTCGGCTTCTTTGTTGTGCAGAAACATTGTGTCGTCGTCACGGTAACCAGCTGTGACTAAATCCATCGGCTTCTCAATGAGAACAGGAAGCGCACAGAGAACGGTTTCCTCATCTCAGCACACACACACACACACAGACGCGCACACACACACACACAGACGCGCACACACACACACACAGACGCACAACCTCTCACACACACCCACACACACACACACAGACGCACAACCTCTCACACACACACACCAGGCTGCAGGTAACCTCCCAGCATGCCAGCAGACACACCCTTGGTGCATATGAACACACACACACACTTTGCCGGTGGGGTTGTGTGTGTGTGTGTGTGTGTGTGTGTGTGTGTGTGTGTGTGTGTGTGGGAGGGTGGGGGAGGGAGGGGAGGGAGAGCGGGGGGGGGGGGGGGGGGGGGGCTGATACCCATGTGACTCCAGAACGAGTCAGACGACATCTTAATGCTGAAATCACCTTTAAATGCATCGTGAGGAGACTTTTAATCGTAATGTTACTGATTTACGGGTTTTTCTGCTTCCTGAATCACTAGAATGTTTCACTTTGACTAAAATAAATAGAAAGCTAATTTAAGGAAACGTGTTCTTCATGGAGCCCCGATAGAAACAGAGAGAAAGCAAAGTATTGTAAAGAGAACAATTGGTTCTAACGTTCCTCTATGAAGGTTCCTCTTTAAAACAACTTGAGAAGCTGAAACTGGGTTGATTCCTTAAACTTCAGCCTGTTGAATCTCTCTGCTGCTCTGAGACGTTTCTTTAGGAACATGAAGAAGAACCGACTTCCTGTTTACAGGCAGCAGAGACTCTAATCGAGTTAAAGACCACGAGGACACAATTTACCCCAAAATCACAATTAGACCCAGACACGAGTTCTGTCGACGCGTTCCGCTCTCGCTTCATACGATGAAGACGACTTCAGCATCACATTAGTTACAATGAGTTTTAATATTTGTCCTCAAAAGCAGATTTATGTGAATTGAAGCCAGAATTTGTTTTATTAATAATCAGAATAGTTGCCGTTAACTTAAATATTGAATTAAAAGTAAAAACGCAAATACATTCATGCATTAATACATCTATAATCATTTATTTAGAAATTATTTATACTACATATCAGCTAGATTTAATTTAATTCGAAATAGATTTATATAATGATTTATATTGATGAAAATATTGTTGTTGTTGTTTGTATATACATATATATATACACAATACACATACATACATATACAAACACAAAGTGAACGTAATTATTTTATATTATTCTTTTTTATAAATACTACATCAAAGTTAAAATGATTGCAGGACATTGATTAACTTGTTAAATGTGTTAATAAAACCACATTATGGATCCGAACAGGAAGGAACTGAGAGCTGTGAAAGCTTAGAAACAATCATTTCTCCCACATTACTGATAACTTCAACTCATCGATTGATCGATTGATTGATTGATTGATTCTCCGGAAGTTGTACTTACTGAAAGAACCGACGAGTTTAATCTTTTTAGAACTTCAGGGACTTCGGCCCGGATCTCATGAGCCGGAAGAGACGCTCACCTGTCGGACGTTTCCTTGTCCTCTGACGTCACACAGGTGAAACCACGCGCACTAACTCCCTGTAATGTGCGCGCGGGGATCAATACATAAAGAACTGACCGCTAGAAATGCTAGAATGTAACTTCCTCCTCTCGGGACTCGTCACGTTGCTTCGTCTCCCAAAATCCTTCTGCTGCTCAGCTCGGCCTCCTCCGCGCATGCGCGCTCCCTGTCCGCGCGAGCGCGTATGATCCGAGCATGGTGCGGCGGCTTCCTGTGACGCGCCCTGCTGACTCACCTCCGGAGAGTGACGTCACTGACTCACCTGAGTTCGGTTTACTTTTATATAAAAATATAAAAGTATTAAAGATATATATATATATATATATCTTTAATACTTTTATATTTTTATATAAAAGTAAACCGAAAGTATTAAAGATATTAAAGATATATATATATATATATATATATATATATATATATATATATATATATATATATATATATATACACATACAGTACATCTTCTCTTCATTTTTCAGTTATTTGCTATTTCTAAATTACCTGCATGTCCTTAGAAACCCTGATCCAGGTGTGACGCTTGTTCCCTCCCTAAAGTATTAGATTTTATTCCTCTTGCACGATGTTGTCTTGTTGTCCATTATCGTCTGTTGTCCAAGTCAAATTCCATATCTGACATATTATTATTATACAATAATATTCTGAAGGTTGTTGGTTCAAGTCCCTTCAGCTGGTTCTTTTTACTGTTTTGTCTGAAAGAAAACAGTAAAGTCCCTTTGGGGATTGCTCCGGTAAACTGTAATGTAGTGGGACGACTTTATGGACATGCGGAGTGATCAGGTGTTTGATGTGTGAGGGGGGGCGTGTAGGGTTAGGAAACTATTTTCTTTTGAAAAATGGCCGAATTCTCTCTCAATTACAGGAAGCCGGTGCGTGAGGCAAAAAAAGGTTGGGGACTCCTCCCGTAAACAATTCACATACACCACTTAAACCATAGAGAAACCTTAAACTGAGGCGATATTCCAGTCCAACCTTCTCATACACATCGAGGTATTAACGACTCCTTTAATCAACCGCGTGTTCATTTTCTTAATTTCAGAAATCAGGATCCTTTAAGGTTCAAATCTTCTGTTATCATAATCACATGAGACACTTTAATTAAATCAAATTCCCAGAATAAAAGTAGTCAACTCTCAACAAGATGAGAAAGTGTTTCCCAATCTGAGGGTTGTTGGTTCAAAACCCTCCAACAAGATTTCGTCTCATATTGTTTAAAAATCGAACTCCCTTTGATAAGGAAATGTCTTCATCACTTCCGCATTCAGCCTGTCGGCAATGTTCTGCCACGTCACATCCCTCGCTTAATTGATCGCCGCGGTGTCGCCCTTCTTCTATAATGTGGCCGTAATCCTCATAAATCTCCGTAAGGAGGGTTTGTTCCGCTGCGGAGAACATCTCGACTAGTGTGGGCTTTTTATTCTCCCTGTGGGCGTCACAAGGTGAGGCTTAACAGGTGAGGCTTAACAGGTGAGGCTTAACAGGTGAGGCTTGACTAAGTGTCAAGTGGAGCCAGCTGATCTCGCGTGATGGAACGGCTTGGAGCTCGATTAGAAGGTGGAGCTCAGTCAAGCTTCAAGCTGACACCAAAGTCTGGCAATTCTTAGCTACGTTGATGGAAAACTGCCCTGATGAAGAATTAAAAGCTTACAAAACAAAACAAACATGAGAAGTGAAATTCAGTAAACAACATGGATCTAAAGTTTGGTCAAATCAAAGATATATATGAACACTGACTCCTTGTGTCACACTCAACAACAGCCACGAATACCAGGTAAACACAAACATATGGATTTATATTTTCATTGATGATCGCCTTTAAATTAAAAAGATAAATACCACCATACAAGTCCTGCATTCAAATGGTTCCTTTGGTAAAAATGACATAGACTGATTTCATTATTGATCATTTTAAAAACAAAAAGGTTTTTTCTAAAACTTGTGTATACTTATTATTGTTATAATATAGTGAATATATCAGGTATTAAAGCTCTGAAATGTCATTGAATAGATCAATAAAAAAACTAAAAGATGAAAACCGTCAGTGAGGGCTTTAACTTTATATGTTACGCGCTGTAACAAACTATTAACTTAAGTAGAGAACTTATACAAAAAGAAAATGAACATAAAGTAAAAGGTTTCCTTCATCATGAAAACATAACTCTATAAAAAGGGGAGGAGTTTGACCTTTGACCTCTGAGCAGCTGGCGAGGGAGCAGCTGAGGGACTGAGAGTCTCAGCCGGGACAAACTGTGTCTCTGTCCTCCTGCGACCAGCAGACCGACTGCAACATGGACAAGGTGCCGAATGTGGACGAGCTGTTCAACCCCGGGTACGAGCTAAAAATGCTACAATGCTACAATGCTATAATGCTTCAATGCTACAATGCTATAATGCTTCAATGCTACAATGCTATAATACTTTAATGCTACAATGCTACAATGCTATAATGCTACTATGCTATAATCGTACAGTGCTAGATGAGATGACTTTGAATTATTAGCCTTTTTATTGCCCACACGTTTTGTTGATGTTGTTGTTTTTGTGGCAAATCACATTTTCTTTGTTACATTTTAGACGTTTAGAATTTACATTTACATTTAGAAGTAAAATGTGGAAAATAAAAATGTCATTATTGACTTTAAGAGCTTTTTTTATACAATGGCTTGTTTTCCTCAAAGTCAAGGTCTCTTCTTGATCGTAACTGATTTAATTCTTAAAATGATTTCTACCTGCAGAACATTCCGATGCTGCTTTGACCGAAACGAATCAATGACATAATTCCAGTTAAAAAAGGATGAAGTAATCGCTCTGCATGAAAATCACTTTTGTTGTTTCAATGTTTTCTGTTGCAATGCTACTACTTGTACTTAGATGAAGTACTGCAACACTTTAACCCTCGCTGATATTTATAGCCGCAGGCTGCAGCTGCTTTCTGCATTTCACTGATCAGCTGCTGCTGTGCATGTGTGAACGCCTGTTTTACTCACATTGTGGGGACTCCACCACCACTTGGAGACAAAATGTAAAATGAAGGGTTAATACTCCTGGTTGTGGGTTTGGGGTTAATAAAAGGGCTGAATCAGTGTGCAGCGTCTGTGAGTTAAAGCTACATTCTCTGTAGTGACCACAAGGGGGCGACTCCTCTGGTCCCGTAGACGTCTATGAGGAAACACCGACGTGCAGACCAGCGTGCGTCTGCATGTAAACGTGAAGCGGCCTGTTCATCGTCATGTGTGGGTGTGTGCGTGTGTGTGTGTGGGTGTGGTCTTTGCTATCTATCATCGATGACGTCTCTGCTTTCATGGTTTATTTTGTTGTAAAAGAAAATGAAAACGTTTTAAAAGTTGTACAACAATCTTAAAAACGTCTCTACAAGTAAAAGGACTTTAAGTCACCAAAGTGTCGCAGAATTCACTTTTCAAAGTGTGAATACGATCAGATTGAAGGTGAAACCGGGTGAGGAGAAGCTTGGGATCCTTTTAGAGAAACTTCAGAGAAGTTCCCATTCGGAGCAACTGGAGGAAAACATTAAGAGGATTATTGAGTCTTTTTATTGAGAAGACAGACTTTTGTCTCGCGCGGCGGCGTCGGTTTAACCCTCTGGTCCTCGGCCCTCAGCTTGGCCGCCGCGCTCATCAAACTGGACCCGCAGGACGGCGAGCAGATCGGCGACTTCTTCAGGACTCAGGCGCTGCTGATCAGAGAGAAACAGCGTGAGACACAAAAGACACGTCGTCCACACGTCCTTTGTCTGTCTGTCTGTGGAGTCCAGCGACCGGAGGTGTGACGTGGTTTGTGTGCGAGTGCGCCCCCTGGTGGAGGAGATCCGACTCGCTGTGTTTGCTCAGTGCTGCAGGCGTCCGTCAGAGACCAGAAGAAGCTGCTGGTGGAGAACGGGAAGCTGAAGAAAGACATCGAGCAGCTGAGGACTGAGCTGCAGGACAAGCAGAGGAGACGCACCGGTGTGGCGCACGCACACGCACGCGCACACGCACGCACACGCACACACACACACGCGCAGCCTAAAGCCGTGTCTCCACCACTGAACAGACGTCCTCCTTCCAACGTTCAAATGTTCTCAAGTTTCATGAATTTGCACGTTTCCAAACGTCCTCACTTTGGTTTTAAGTTCTGACTTTCAATGAAATGTCCTCACTTAATGAAACGTCCTCACTTAATGAAACGTCCTCACTCTTCCTGCGTCTCAAACATCGTAAAGACAAACTTGTTTTCTGTTTCTCTCCCTCAGCGAAAGCTTTGCTCTCCCCGGCCCCGCCTCCTCCGCCTTCTAGCTCCGCCCACACATCACCTGTCACTTCACCTGCTGGAGACACAGCAGCTCCGCCCCCCTCCTCACATGACCATAGGGAGCGACGGGGCATGAGGAGGAGAGGAGAGAGGAAAGGTGAGAGGAGGGAGGAAGTGAGGAAAGGAATGGAAAGCAGATAAATACCTTCTCTCTCTCATTCTCTCTCTCTCCTGTTGTAGGTCGTCCGGCCTGTGACTCCCTCTTCTTAGGGGCGGAGCCTCGCGTCGACGTGTCGCGACTGGACCTGCGTGTCGGGCGGATCCTCAGCGTCCGGCGCCACCCGGTGGCCGAGGCCATGGCGGTGCAGCAGGTGGAGGTCGGAGAGGCGGCGCCCCGGACGGTGGTCAGCAGGCCGGTGGGGGAAACACAGCTGGAGGAGGTTTGCATTCAAAACGCTACAACTTTATTATGGAGACGTTACAAACGTCTTTATTAGCAACTTGCTAAGATTTTGTTATTGAAATATTTAATTTGCATAAACTTGATTATCTGTATTGTTAAAATTCCAGATCGACTTTGTTCTTAACGTAATTCCAAGTTTTAAAATTAGACTTTATTTATTCATTAATTTCTGGGTCTTTACTCTAAATAGCACTGATCTAAATTTCCTCTGCCGCTGCAGGGCGGCCTGGTCGTGTTGCTATGCAACGTCAAGGCCCGTAAGGTGAGGGGCGTGGTCTCCCAGGCCCGCCTCCTGTTTTGCTCCGCCCCCGACGAGCGCAGAGAGCCGTTGGCCCCGCCCACAGGCTCCAGCCCCGGGGACAGAATCACCTTTCTCAACTACCCCGGTAACCATGGTGACAAAGTAGCAGGATGATGCCAGTGGGGGCGTGTCCCAGGTAACCATGGACCTCTGTGCGTCTCTGTTCTCAGGTGAGCCGGACCCGGTGCTGCAGGCCAGGCACAGGATTTGGGAGCTGCTTCAGCCCGACCTGCAGGTGGACTCGAGGGGCGTGGCCAACTACAAAAGGCCACGGGTTCGAGGTGAGGGGGAGGGGTCTGTGCCGGGCC
>CM037923.1:1689134-1766634 GCA_021346845.1 Apeltes quadracus | reverse complement strand
TGCGTGTGTCTGTGTGTGTGCGTGTGTGTGTGTGTGTGTGTGCGTGTGTCTGTGTGTGTGCGTGTGTGTGTGTGTGTGTGTGGGGTTCCTGGTTAAACAATAACCAGTCCTTCCCATCTGTCCCTCACTTTTATTAGGCTGTAAAACATCCCTGTGTACCGTGTCTGTATGTGTGGGTGTGTGTATGTGTGTGTGCGTGTGTGTATGTGTGTGTCTGTATGTGTGCGTGTGTATGTGTGTGTCTGTATATGTGTGTGTGTGTGTATGTGTGTGTCTGTATGTGTGCGTGTGTGTATGTGTGTGTCTGTATGTGTGCGTGTGTGTATGTGTGTGTCTGTGTATGTGTGTGTGTTTGTGCACTTTACATCACATAGCTGACGCTTTTATCCAAAGCGACTTTGCATATTGAACTCGTGGTCTTCACATCTGGGAGCAGCTGGGCGTCTTGCTCAGGGACACTGGGACAGGGACACTGGGACGTGGGACGTGGAGCCGGCGGGTTTGAACCAGCGTCCTCTCTCCTTCGTGCTTCACGTCTCACAAACAATCACCATAATGGTTTTTTTTTGTTCTTGTGTTTTTGCTGCCAAAAGAAAGTTGAGGAAAGAGAAGCTCTTGGTTTCAGTCCTCCGTGGTTGATGAACATTTAGCCTCTGATTGGATTTTCTTTGTTACTTTCTATTTATTACTGGAACTCAAACAAGAAGATTCGATGGATTTCTCAGCGGGACGTTTTGTTTTAATTGTTTTTGACTTCAGGAGGAGAAACATCAACCTCTCATCGGGATGTAGCCTCGTTAGCTTAGCATCTCGCAGCCCTCATGAGGTCCCACTCGCCTGTTGTGTTTAACGACGGTACATTATTGGTCAAATAAGACAAACATACGGATGTTTTTAATTAGTGATTCAACAGAAGCAGAAGTTTCCTTCTTTGAGAAAGTAGAAATAAAAAACATGGAGGGAGCAACTTACAGAGAAATAACTTTTAACCTTTAACGAGACGAGTTTCTGCTGACGGCCGGTTAGGAGAAGAAGAGGATGAGGAAGAGGAGCAAGGGGAGGAAGAGGAGGTTGTTCCAAAGACTCCTTCCTTCCTTTGTGCTTTACATAGTAAAGTGACCTTTGTGACAGTTTGCATGACAAACTGATTTTATCTGAAATCAGAACACTGAATTAAATAAGAAAAACAACTCAGATTGTTGCTTCTGACAGCAGAGTTTGGTTTTGTCTTTTGTCTTTTATTTTGAAAATCTGAATAAATAATGATAACATTGAGGTGAAACGTCTTCTTAGAGAGTTAAACATCACCAGAGGACTTTGTGTGGGTCTCAAACGGGACTCCAAAGAGGTTCCTGTTGGTCTGCCCCCCCCCCCCCTCCCCCCGAGAGGAAACCAGACCCCCACCACAAAGGGTTTCACGTCCCCGTGGGAATGCGGCCCGACAGGAAGCTCATTAGCAATGACACGGTTCCAGAGGGGGCGGGGCTTCTCACAGGTGTGAACAGGTTTGTTATCCACAGAGCCCCCCCCACCCCCCCTTAGCTCTTCTGGCACATGTGAAGTCTCGCCTTCCAAGGCCTCGGCTTCTCCGCCGGCGTCGTGAGCGGCGAAAAGGACGCCGTGAACTTGGACTTTGCCGCGGCCATCAGCGACGAGGAAGACGAAGAGGACGAGGACCTGGCGTTGCGTCCCCTCAGCGCCCGGCAGCCGAGTCCGGCGCCGCACGGGCAGCGCTGGAAGAGCTCCAGGCCGCGGCTTGCCCTTCCGGCGGCGCCGCGTGCAAACCTGCCCCTCCTGCAACACGCTCTTGCAGATGCGGGTCCAGAAGTGACGGGCGCAGCACAAACCGGGCGAGCAGTCCGGCGAGCGCAGACATGGGTCGCCCACCTGACCTGGGACACGGGGACACGGGACACGGGACACATTCAACAAAGGGATAAAGACTCACGACTAATAGAAACAGACAGATGGAGCGAGCCATCTGTTATCGTAGGAAAACTGAAGACTTTCCAACCAGAAGAGAGAATCCGATGAATAAAGTCACCTTTACTGGAGGCCCCTTTAGGCTCCGCCCCCCCTCTCGTCCTCCAGCCGCCCCTCTTGGACAGAGGACTCGTCCCTCCCTCTGGGACCGGCATCCTCTGGGACGGGAAGGCGTCCTCGTCGGGGACACACACGCCTGGAGCATCGTTTATATACATATTATACAGACATGCTGCATTTTATGGAGAGTAAAAGCGTAAAGATCCGCTCTTACTGTTGCTGCAGCGGTTTCCCGGGCAACACATCCCGTCCCTATGGCAACGCCTTTTCCTCCTGCGGCAGGTGTGACAGCGCGGGTGGGCGGGGCCTTTGGAGGGGGCGTGGCAGTAGCTCCCCTCTATACACTCCAGGTCGCTCTTGCACTGATGGAACTGCAGGCGAGAGAGCGGGTCAGGGCGGTTCTGACGTCACACAGCACGTCACACACACACACACACACACACACTCACCGTGAGGTCCGCGCTCGGCTCCCACGCGCTCCTGTTCGCCGGCATCGCGTGCGCCTCCCTCAGGATCACCGTGCGGATGGAGTTCAGTCGGACGCGCGCCGCCGAGCCGCGGGAGCGCGCCGCCAGCACGAGCACGAGACACACCATCAGCACCAGGTGACGAGTCATGCCCGCTGGAGGAAAAGCAGGTGGAAGAACGTATCGCTCTTTAATAGTTTATAGACTTGCACGATGAAAAAACATAGAAGACAAACATCACGAGCCAGTTCTGACATCTGAAGTTAAGTCTCGGACGCTTTTATTTTGAAGGGCCTTACATAAACCGCTGCAGACAGCTGTGATTGATACAGAAAAGGTCACAAAATGAATGTTTCACCTGTAGTCCTGTTAGCAGGTGGATCCGGATCAGCTCGTCTCTCTCCTGCGGGGTTTCCGGTACTTCCGGTGGCTCTCAGGTGAGCAGAAGAAGAGAAACGCGTCGGTGGTCACGCAGGTGAGGTGGACGCCGACCCGCGACCCGCTTTATAGGCGGCCTCCTTCTGCTGCGCGCGCACCCAGCAGCCATCGATACCCCCGCGCGCCCCGCACCTGCAGCCATCGATACACCTGAAGGAAAGCGCGTTAAAGCCCATAATGCAGCAGGACGTCGTGTATTACTGTTTTATATCACTTATCAGCAGGAGGGAACGCTAAACTTATTTCTTTTTTGTTTTAGTATTCATCAACAATCAATACAATATTCTGTGTGCAAATGAAACTAGAGTATAAAGTACATTGAACCCTGAGATTTAATGTACTTTATACAAAGAACAGTGTTTAAGGGTAAAGTGACGGGTTGTTGGAGTAAAACTTGGAGTTAAACGTGTGTTTGGAGTATAAATACAATGACGTGAAAGTATTGTAACTCTTAATTAATATGAATTTAATATTCATCAACATGAATCATGAAAGGGATCTTTTGTTTTCACACTGTTCGCACAGAGGCATTGTGGGTAATGATGTCCTTCCCGGTGTCATTAACCTTCCTGGTTCCTGAACATTTAAAACTGAAAGAAGCAAAAGCTGACAAGAAAGTAATTCTCCCTCCGAGTGACGAGAACCTGCTGCGCATCAACAGGAGGACAGCGCCCTCCTGCGGCCACATGCTGCGCTGCAGCCAAGAGACGAGTCACGTAGAGCAATGCATGCTGGGATTGTGAGTCTTTGTGGTAATTCCATGCTGCTGACTGAACGTAGAAGAAGTACTTCAGTAAAAGTACGAATACTACAGTGTAAACATGTAGAAAAGACTGTGGTTGTTTTTCTTTAGGAATAAAAGTTATTTTAATTGATCTTATTATTTACGAGTGAAGTTTCTAGTGTATAATACCTGCAGTACAACAGGGCCGTAGTATATGGTTCATACATTTATGTATTAAGTCAAAACAAGGCCATCATCATATCTTCATCATCTCTTTAATGTGGCAGCTGGTCGCTGTGGAGCTCATTCTAAATACTTTACACACTGATTCACATTATTTAAGAGATAAAAATCACATGATCAGGAGTGTAACTCGTTTTGTATTCAGCACAGAGCCAAACGTGAGTGTGAGATGAACGGCTCATTGAGTCTGTAGCTGTTCTGACTTGTTGAGCTGAGCTTGTTGAGCTGAGCTTGTTGAGCTGAGCTTGTTGAGCTGAGCTTGTTGAGCGGAGCTTGTTGAGCGGAGCCAGCAGAGGGTTAACTTCCCCTCCTCCACCTAAACCCGTTTCCTCTCACAGCGTCCGCCTCGCTGCGCCTGGAAGAAGCTCCTGGATCTTCTGGCTCTGGGTCGGTTGCCACCATGCTGGTCTGCGGCCTCCTGTGCAGCGTCAGCCGCTGCAAACCTGCAGCCCTGCGGATCCTCAGCGTGAGTTCACTCTTACGGGGGGGGGGGGGGGGGGGGGGGGGGGGGGGGGGGTATTTAACCCCTCGCTTCCTTCATTTGGTTTAAAGTTCTGTAAATGTGTCAATAAATCAACAGCAAAGGAACAAAAACAGTCATACAACTGTGTGACTGTTCACTTGTACACCTGACAGAATGCAGCTTTATCGTACAGTATAGTACTGCATACTACAACTGCAAGCGTCAGTACTACTACTAAAACTACTACCAGTTTTACTGCTGATAGTACTTCTTCTGCTGGTGGGGACAAACCACTCGTTAAGCTGAGAGGCGTTTACGACGACGCTTGTTGGAACAAGTCTGCAGTGAATAAAGAGTCTCTGGACAGAAGGGCGTTGGCTCTGATAAAGGCCTCTTCCTCTCGCAGTGCGGCGCGCTGGGTTCCGCCTCTCTGGGTTCCGCCCCTCTGGGTTCCATCCCGCTGGGTTCCGCCTCTCTGGGTTCCGCCCCTCTGGGTTCCGCCCCTCTGGGTTCCGCCCCGCTGGGTTCCGCCCCGCTGTGGGCGGCTGGTGGGGTTTCCAGGCTGAGCACGCAGCCCAGATCCAAAGGTAATCTACCTAAGAGAGGCGTTGCATTGTTCCGCCTTTAGGACACAAACCATCTCAGCTTGCTGATGATTCGTAGACTCAAAGCACAGAAGCAGCTGATGGTCATTGTGGGAGGAGAGTCCAGACAGCAGGTTGGTAACAGGCGACAGGAGGGGGAGGAGACCAGGTGACAGGTGAGACTAAGTGGGCGGGGCAATATTCAAAAGTGGTGAGGAAATCCTACAAAGGAGTGAAGAAATGTTGATAAGAGACGTGACGAATGAAATAAAACAGTTTAACAGTTTAAAAGAACTTTGATCTGTCGCTGTCTCCCCTTCCCTCCTCCCCTTCCCTCCTCTCCCTCCCCTCCTCCCCCTCCCCTCCCCCTCCTGCCTCCCTCCTCTCAGACGCCGTTGTGCGTCACAGCTTCGGGCGGCCCGTCCTCTCCCTGCGGCTTCCTGCGGGTGAGCAGAGTCGCTTCACGCTGACGCCCATGCTGACCACGGTCGCCGACCTGCTGGCTGAGATCCGAGCCAAAGACCCGACGGTGCTCAGCGCCGACCTCCTGAACCGAGGTCACTGCCCCGAGACACGTCTCACTGTGCTGCAACGTCCCCTCTTTGTCTCCAAAGTGTCCTCAAAATGACCCGGCTCACTTTCCAAAATGAATGAATTTCTTTCAGAAATATTGTCATTTCAAAAAATGTCACAAATTCTCAATTTGAAAAAGTCTAATTTCCTAAAAAAAAAAGAAAAAAAGGAAAAAATGACGTATAATGAAATAAGAAGAAAGGAAGGTAGGAACTTTTGTTTTTCACAAAAATAAATGAAAGTAAAGATTTGTATTTTCAGAAAAAAATATATTCAAACCAAATTTAAATAAAACATGTTTTTTTCCCCAAAAGTTCCTCAAAGAATTCTTCAGTTTCTATTAAAAATACATATATTTTAAAATTTTTTATATATTATAAATAAAATGTTTTCAAATGAATCTTTTTTTGCATCCCTTTTGTCCAAAACGTCCTTTTCTTCAGATGGACAGAGAATATCTTCATGCACCTTCATGGAAACGGTTCTAAGTGAAGATTTCCAGCTGCTCATCAACGGCTTCACGCACAACGTTCACTCCCTCGGCCAAGGTAGCGTGTGTATGAGCGGCGTTAGCCTAGCTTAGCATGAACGCGGCGAGCCGGCGCGCGTTTCCGTTGATGATGACGATGACGATGACGATGATCTCTGCGGCCGGCAGGTTCGTCTCACGAGCACGTCCTGGGCCTGGAGGACATGAAGTACGTGGTGCGCCTGCTCCACTCGGCTCTGACGCTCCCTCAGCGGCAGCACGACAAACACGCCGAGCTGCTGAGGAGGCAGGAGGCGCTCAGAGAGCAGCTGCAGCCGCTGGAGACGGTACGACGCATTCAGCTGCAGGACGACTGACGCGTCCGTCGCTTCGAGGACACGAGTTCAGCTTCTCTCCATGTCTTCACTTTAGTATATATTCATAAAACACCTCTCTATTTATAGGTGAAAGTCAAGATGGCGCAGGAGGCGGAGCATAGAGCATCACTACTGGGGTGGGCGGGGCTTTCATACCTGTCGCTGCAGGGAGGATTCCTGGGTTACCTCACCTGGTAATGAACACGCACACTAAGCAGGAAGGTCTTCCTGTAACCAGGTCCTCTCTAAGTGTGTGTGTGTGTGTGTGTGCGTGTGTGTGTGTGTGTGTGTGTGTGTGTGTGTGTGTGTGGACAGGTATGTGTTTGCGTGGGACGTCATGGAACCGGTCACCTTCTTCATCACCTGCAGCACCAGCATGATCTTCTTCGCCTATTACATCCTCACCAAACAGGTAGGAGGCGCTAGTGGACAAACATCTGTCCCCTAAAAGGTCAAAGGTCCCCTCGTCATGACAACACAGAAGAGTCAATACTGTATTTTCTGATCATTTATTGGTGTGTGTGTGTGTGTGTGTGTGTGTGTGTGTGTGTGTGTGGTTGCAGGATTTAATATACCCAAACGTGCAGGATCGTCAGTTCCTCCACTTCTTCCACCAGAAAGCATCTCGGCAGAAATTCAACACTCAAAAATACAACGAGCTCAAAGAAGAGCTAGCAAAGGTCACTGACACACACACACACAGACACACACACACACACACACACAGACACACACACACACTGACACACACACACACACACACTGACACACACGCACACACACACACACACACACACACACACACACACACACACGCGCTGTAGAATGCAGTGGTTTAACCGCGTGAGGCCGTGTGGTTGCAGCTGGAGGCGGAGCTCGGCAGCTTGAGGAGCGCCATGCGGCTGCAGGAGGATCCAGCTGGAGCCCCGAGAGACGCCTGAACCTGCTTTTATTAAAACATTTAAGGATTTAAGGCGTCGTTTCACTGTTCGTCCGTTGTTATTTTTATGAGAATATGAATCAAACTCCCTCTGCAGTTCTCCTCCTGTAAAACATTTAGGGGTCATAACCTTTGGTTGTCATGGAAACAAATCAGTCAGAATGCGTGAGACAGTAGAAGTGCTTCTATCTTTATTTGAATGCTTTGACATTCTTTATTCATCTACCAGTTAAATCTGCAACGGTCAGGAGTCCATTTAGTGGCTTCAAGTACGATGTCACAGCAACACAACGGAACAACACTCGACACACAACTCGACAGTGAAGTGGTTACAGTCGTACTAAAGGTGGGTGACTCTTTCACATCAAGAGTTGAACTTGGTGACGGCGGGCCACCCGGTGTGATAACGGATCCACTCGAAGTAGTGAGCCACCTGCCAGAGGGAGAGCGAGCATCAGACCTGTCAATCAGCGTTAGGCCCCGCCCCACAGCCTCCCCTGCTTTATGGTCTGTGAGAGACCTGTCAATCAGCGTTAGGCCCCGCCCCACAGCCTCCCCTGCTTTATGGTCTGTGAGAGACCTGTCAATCAGCGTTAGGCCCCGCCCCACAGCCTCCCCTGCTTTATGGTCTGTGAGAGACCTGTCAATCAGCGTTAGGCCCCGCCCCAAAGCCTCCCCTGCTTTATGGTCTGTGAGAGACCTGTCAATCAGCGTTAGGCCCCGCCCTGAAACATGTGTGCATGTTCTGTGTAGATGTTGTGTTAGTACTTGTGTACATCCCGTGTACCTGTGTATAAACTCCGGGGAACCCTGGCTCAGCACACTTCCTCCCCCAGCTCACGATGCCCCACAGGTAGGAGACCCCGAGCTCGTCCTCGCAGACCAGCGGGCCGCCGCTGTCGCCCTGGCAGGAGTCCACGCCGCCCTCCACGTCGCCCGCGCACATCATGCCGGGCCGGAAGCGTTCTCCGTAGAATCTCTGACAGTCGGCGATGAGGGAAACGTTGGCCCACAGCAGCACCTTGGCCCCTTTGCCCTCTGTGGACGAGGTCATGGACAGATGATACAGATGTTACAGACGTAACAGACGTAACAGACGTTACGTTTCAGAGCCTGATTCTATTGATGCTTAATCATCACGTGCACGCATTGTGCTTAATTCAGCAGCAGATTCTCCTGCGTCCTCGTTCCCGCTAACGTTTGACCTCCGGCAGGCGGAGGAACCCACCTGCGGTCCGACCCCACCCGGAGATGCTGCAGGTGTGGTTGGGCTGGAAGAGCTGCGTGGACCAGGGGACGCAGACGGCGCTGACGGCCGGGTTGTCCTCCAGACACTTCTCCTTGAAGGGAAGCTTCTCCAGCTTCAGCAGAGCGATGTCGTTCTCGTAGTCGCCGCCGTACCTGCGGCCGTAGGAAGACATTTCACTACCACTGGATCAACGCTGATGGTCACGCGCCTGTGAGGCTTTGGAGAAATACTTCGGGTGGATGAGGATCTCCTGCACGGGAACGATGTCCGTCGTGTTCTGAGCTTGAAACTTCTTCCAGAGGGAAAACTTCACCATGAACGCAGACGGGTTGGGCCTGAGAGACAACAGAGTACGAGTACATCGCTACTAGTTCTGAGCAGTGGAGAGTGTAAATGTAATACTTCACGCTGATTCTACTGCCTCGTCGTCTCCTCCCACCTGACGCAGTGAGCCGCCGTGATTACCCAGCATCCTCCGATGTAGGCGCCGCCACAGTCCACCTTCTTGTTGTCCACCAGAGCGACCTGCCACTGGATCTGCGTCTGAGTTCAACACGCACGAATCAAACGACTACGAGAACAACCACGACGCCAGCGGAATCCAAGAGGCTGCTGGGTAACGACGCCAAAGGTCCCAACCCCTCGCACGAGATGAACGTCATGAACGGGTCGCTGAAAACAGACACGAAGCTCTCCGACTCACCGGGTTCGCCGGCACGCCGCCCACCACCCTCCTGACGCGGGCCCTGCTCGCGCGGCCCTCGACCTCCACGTTGTCCACCGTGGTGGCGTTGGGGATCCCGCAGTACAACCTGGACTCCAGCTGCGCCCGGCCAGCCCTGGTTTCTGCACACACGCCATCGAGGGGTGAGAACCCACGCGGGGCCTCGTGAGGTCAGCGACACGCCGGAAGGCTCAAGGAACTTCTGGGCCCCTGAACCGCAGCTCAGAGCCGCGTTGTTCACCCAAACACACAAGAACTTCTTCCCCAACGAGATCACAAGAGAAGCAGAGCGAATGAAAATGGAAACGAGGCTCGGCGTTCGGGTGACGTACCGCTTTGAGGGGAAGTGTACTCTGAAAAACCAACAATGGATGTCTCTGTAAACACAATAGTAACAAAAACAAGAGTTTGCAATGAGCCTCCGTCACAGGTGAACTGTACCTGAGTTCTTGGGAAGCTGCTTCCTTTGTTCTGAGGAGAACACAAACATTCTGTTACTGAAAACACCCGGAGGATCAAGCCGAGGTGCCGAGGTGACGATGGTTCTTCATCTACGTGGTAAACGGGTCTCACCGCCGCCGTGTTTCGGCGCTTCGTCCTCGCCGTCCAGACAGTCGATCTGCCCGTCGCTGAGCGCCTCTCGATGCACGCAGACGCCCGTCCTGCAGCGGAACGCGCCGCTCCTGCACTCTGCCAACGCCACACACACACGCACGCACACACACACGCACACACACACACACGGAGGAGAGGTCACGGGAGGCGACGCTCGGGGTCACCGAACCGAACGGCCTCCAGGTGGTTTCTCTTTACTTTTGCAGCACATCTCGTCGCTGCCGTCGCCGCAGTCGTCGACGCCGTCGCAGGTCCGGTTGACGGAGACGCACTTGGTGTTGGCGCACGCGAAGCCGCACGCTGAAACAGAAGCTGCGTTAAAGCTGGAAAGGTTGACGCAGCCTGAGGAACGCACACGATAAAGTGTAGAAAAGAACCGAGCGGAACGAGTGGAGCTGCTGACCGTCGGCGGCTGGTGGGGTCGTATAACAGGTTGCCGTGGCGACCTTCCCGTCGCCGATGTCGGCCTTGTCGTAGATGACGCACTCGGCGAGCGACGTCTCGTAACCTTGGCAGCGGACGCTGGCGCATCGTCGTGGTAACTCCGCGTTGCCGCTGGCGTTGGTGAGGAAGCCGTAAGACGCGGCGTCGGCCGTCACTGCGCCTCTGCGAGCAGACACAGGAGGTCAGCGGAGGTCGGAGGTCGGAGGTCGGGTTGCGGGTCTGAGCGGCCTCTCACAGCGGCTTCCCGTCGGCCTTGCAGGCCACGTTGGCGGCTGCGATGTTCCAGATGCTTTGGCAGACCAGCAGCTCCTCCCCCCCTTCGGGGCGCGCGGCGTCGGGGAGGAAGATCTTCACCAGTCCCATGTTTGATATCGAGCTGCTGAACTTGGGCTCCTCTGTGGGGACGGACGGAGACACATTAACGACGCGTCCAACATGCTCTGAAGCTCTGGATGCATCAGTGGGAGCGAACCTCTGCAGTTCTGCACAGTGGACACAAAGTGGGACATCCTGGATCTCTTTGATTGACACGACGCAGCCATCACCTGCAAGACAGAGCGGCGCTGAGTCACCTGGTCACCTGGTTAGCTGGTTAGCTGGTCACCTGGTTAGCTGGTTACCTGGTTAGCTGGTTAGCTGGTTACATGGTTAGCTGGTTAGCTGGTCACCTGGTCAGATAGTTACCTGGTTAGCTGGTTACCTGGTTAGCTGGTTAGCTAGTTACCTGGTTAGCTGGTCACCTGGTTAGCTGGTTAGCTGGTTAGCTAGTTACCTGGCAGTAGGAGCGGTACGTTCTGCTGTCCAGCGCGCAGACCGGTTGAGCGCCCTCCCACGGACAGAGGTACGGCGGTTTACAGGAGCAATGGCCCTCAATGCACCGCTCCCATGGGGGACAGAACACCAGGTCACATGATCCGCG
The DNA here is from genome assembly GCA_021346845.1 of Apeltes quadracus. Lineage (NCBI taxonomy): Eukaryota > Metazoa > Chordata > Actinopteri > Perciformes > Gasterosteidae > Apeltes > Apeltes quadracus. Next base: position 1,755,362 of record CM037923.1, on the reverse strand, counting down.
AGTAAGCCTGATGCATTTTGGGAAGAGGTTCATCCCGCAGTGAGCTGAGAGATTTCTCCTCGTCTCCTCTTTGCTCGGAGCTCCTGGAGGAGTCGTGGTGCCGACTCGGCCTTTCTGGTTACGGTTGAGGCTCAGCAGCACAACATGTGACTCAATCATCAAGAACGCACAAATGCAAAACGGAAAATACTAATAAAGCAGAAGTGCATCCAAAAACACTGACTTCTTGTCGACACACTGGCGTGGACCCAGGAACTCGTCCTCCTCTTGTGCTTCGGGGCCGGAGGACGGAGGTGTTCGGGTTGGACTCGTGGATTCCTCCGGGTTCCTCTCTGGTTCCACGGATCCACTGGGATCCTTGTGATCCGGTGGATCCCGCTAGCAGGAGTTACAACCATGACCTTTATCGTACTCGTCGTCAGCAGAATCAAACTACATGCACTGAAACGCTGTATTGTAACAGAAGTACCTGGTTGGAAATACGACACAAATCAAAGTCCCACAGAATCAGCATCCGTCCACTCACCGTTTCCGAGCAGCTGATCGTGAGAAACACGACAAAAACAGCGAATCCAGCTGATCTCATCTCGATGTTTCCTTCACGCCGCAGCTTCTTACAGCAAACCTCCGTTTCCTGATGAGAACGTAGCTGCTGATGAACGAGGACGGAGGAACAAATGACTCCGATTTGCCGGTGAACAGCAGCGACGGGACGTCCCTCCCGCCCACTGATGATGTCATCGATCGATCGTCAGCTCGGCTGGTCAATGTGGACACAAACACTGTGCATTGACTCGGCCGACTGTAGTATCAGAGCTTCTGAACATGGGGGGGTCAGTGTGTGTGCGTGTGTGCGTGTGTGTGTGTGTGTGCGTGCGTGTGTGTGTGCGTGTGTGCGTGTGTGTGTGTGTGTGTGTGCGTGTGTGCGTGTGTGTGTGTGTGCGTGCGTGTGTGTGTGCGTGTGTGTGTGTGTGCGTGTGTGTGCGCGTGTGTGTGCGTGTGCGTGTGTGTTTACTGATCGGATCATCAGAACAAACACGTGGGCGTGTGGCGGCTCCGTACGGAAGGTCGAGGTCTGAACGCGTCCCGGCTGCCGTCCTCCTGCAGCACAGAGAGTTCCTGCTACGGCCCCTCTGATTGACAGGGGACATTTGGACAGGTCTGTCTGTCCAGGCAGGATGTCTCATGGGAAGCTCCCTGCACGCGGGACAGAGACAGACAAGTGCACATAAGTTAATGTTCAACACGGTATCAGTAAAAGAAAGTCGGACTTCTGGATTTCTGTGTGTACATACGAGCAAGCATGAGGCAACCACACACACACACACACACACACACACACACACGCACACTCACACACACACACACACACACACAGGATCAATACGGGGAATCCATCCGAGCTGCAGCCTGAATCATGTTTTCACCTCATTTATTTTTAAATCATTTTTCTTATTTCCTCATTATGTTTTGTAACTCTACAAACGGGCCGGCGGTGGGTGACGGGTGCTGGGCCAAGGGGGGAGGGCCACGAGGGGGTTTGGGCTTCTGTGGAGGGGTCAAAGGTCAGAGGTCAGAGGAGATTGATCAGGCCGGTGATTTTAGATCTTTTTTCAGGTTTCTGAGTTTGTAAACACAGCAGAGTCATCAAAAATCATTTTACACCAAAACATATTTTGATCAATTTCTCGACCTTATAACATTTTGGAAAAAGTTTAAACACAAGAAAAATGTTATTTTATATTATGAAAATGTTAAAACCCTATTAAACTGTGTCTTGTATCATAGAAGAACAAAATACAACAAGTCTTCCATTTTCATTTTATTGCACCACGTTCATCTTTAACTGTGTACATTTGGTCATCATGCTTCCTGCTGTGAAGCACATACAGCAAAACGCCACTGCACAACATGCGTCACTGGAGAACAGAAACGTGGCCGAGCGCTTCGCTTTAGTGTCACACTATTTACTGTGAACAGTGATAACAGTATAATTCAGTGTAAATACATCCGAATTATTCATCGGAAGTCTCAAGAGGCTGAACGTTGATGAACGTTGAAGAACGTTGATGAACATTGATGAACGTTGAAGAACGTTGATGAACGTTGATGAACGTTGATGAACGTTGATGAACGTTGATGAACGTTGAAGAACGTTGATGAACGTTGATGAACGTTGATGAACGTTGATGAACATTGATGAACGTTGATGAACGTTGATGAACGTTGATGAACGTTGATGAACGTTGATGAACGTTGTTGTGAAAATCCTCGAACAAGAAGCACAAAGGGTTCTTCTGCTCGGCCTCGGTTCTTCAGAAGCTGCTTGGGACGACGGTCACATGACGTGGACAACACGCCATTAGCCCCGATGTGCTAACATGCTAATGCTTAATATTCATGCGTCCACGTTACGGACACGTCGATGTTTCACACGAACCACGCTGGTGTTTCAAGTTTCAGACCAAAGAAGCACAAGAACAAACCTCCCTCCATGAAAGGCACAAAGATACACAAGATGAAAGCAGAGACAGCGACACGCACACACACACTTTGGTCTTCAGGTTGATACAATCGTTCTTCTTCTTTTAATGGAATAAAAGTTCATATCGCAGGAAAGATGTTCCTGTTTAGAGACGGAGAACTTTGTCGGTACCTTTCAGTACTAAATAATCATGGTGTTAATATATGATACACATCATTTAAACAGCTTCAAACAACTCAAAGCCAAAGGAGAACAGGCTCCTTTTTGTTTTTGGTGATTGGAGATTATAGATTATGTACTTAAACATTTAAAAAGAAGCACAAACAGATACTCAAAGAACGGATGGTTTCTGTGGTACGATGGAACAGTTGATGAAAGAAAAGCAGAAACAGTCCAAACGCCTCCAAAAGGAAGAGGACGTCTCTCATCTGTGTCTCTTTACAAGCTGCCTTCTACGTTTGGACTTTCTGTCTCCCTGAGAGCCAAAAACACAAAAACACGAGCAAACAGAAGCGTTAAAAGCTTCAACACAACAGCATGTAAAGCAGCGTGTGTGTGGAATCTGGAGCCACCTGGTGGCCGAGCTGCAGGCTGCGACCACCTGGGAAACCGGGAGGCTAACGGCGTGTTGTCGCTGTATATGGCTGCTAGTTGTGTGCGCATGCTTCTCTGGTTAGTGTGCATACTGCCCAATGTGTGTGTGTGTGTGTGTGTGTGTGTGTGTGTGTGTGTGTGTGTGTGTAAAAGCCACGGTTGGTGAGAAGACTGAGTGTGACGTAAATGTATATGTATATATATGAGTAGCATTCATGTATTTATATACACACACACACACACACACACACACACACACACACACACACACACACACACTAACTGTCAGGGTTGATGAGTCTGTCCCTACTTTCTATACAAAGACGCCTGAAGTGAAACCTCACGTCTTCTCGTCTCCTCACTAACGATCAAATCTCAGTAAACTGCAGCGGGTTTGAGGGGAGGGGCTTAAATAATCTCATCCGTCCACACACACATCACACAAGAGGAGCGCCAGAGTCCCGTGGTGGGGGGGTCCCTCGGTGGGGTGCCTTGGTGGGGGGGTACCACGGGGGGGGGGGTCCCGCTGTGGGGGGGTCCCGCGGTGGGGGGGCCCCCAGTGGGGGGGCCCCTCGGTGCGCGTCCTACGGGCTGCCGGCAGGCGACCCCCGCAGGCTGCTCAGGGCGGCGTGGATGCGGAAGTGCAGCCGGCTCTCCATGGAGTAGTCCTTGTAGTTGGTCCTGAGGGAACACAGAGCTCTCAGGTTTCACGGGAGCAAACAGACGCCGATTGGACGGTAAACACAGGTGTGGACACGCGGACGCTACGTCCACCTGCTCCTACTTGGCGTTCTCGATGCAGCTGGCGGCCTTGGCGAAGTCTCCCTGCAGCTTGTAGAGCAGACCCAACTCGTAGAGCGTGAAGGGAATCAGGTAGTGATCGTAGCGGATACGAGTCTCACTGAAACACACACACACACACACACAGCTCTCCTCACCTGGCTCACACCCTCAGGTGAAGCCCCGCCCCCCCCTCGTGTGTCTGCGTGGCGGTTACCTGGACAGGACCTGCGTGAAGCACAGCTCGGCCTGCAGCAGCCTGCCCAGGTGTTTCAGGCAGAGTCCCTTCAGCATCTGGACCAGGCAGCTGTCATCAGGATGGAACTCTGACGGGTCTGAGACACAAACACTCCACCAGTTACCTTCTCCGCCTGGGGCTTTTATTCTGGAGGGTTACAAACCGGGACTCACTGGGGTCGCTGCGCAGCCGCTCCTCGGCCGTCTCTATGGTAACCAGCAGGGCCTCGGTGCTGTCGGCTCGCTTGCCCACGATGGAGAAGCCGTTCCAGACGTACATCATCTCCTGGGGGGCAGAAGGTCGTCAGCGCTGGGACGGACGCACGGACCCTGCATGTGTGTGAGCGTGTCTCACCAGGGCGGGGACGACCAGGAGGACGGGGACAGCGGCTTTGTAGCGTCTGGATTTCCTCACCGCGAACTTCTCCGTCGGGATGGACTTCCCCGCCAGGCGCTGCTTCAGCCCCTCCACCTGCCTGCACCACCCAACACACACGGTTCCTCGCTGCTCCTGCTCCCACGTGTTTAACTCGTGTCCAGACTGACCTGAAGAGCTCCAGCAGGTTCTCCCCCGTCCGCTCCACCTCCTCCTCCGGCATCATGCTGAGGATGGCCGCCTTCTGGTACACGTAGATGGCCTGCAGGGGACCGAGGACACAGACTGTGAGGCGACGTGGGGCCCTCCGATGGAGGTGCAGGTGGAGGTGGAGGTGGGGCTGACCTTGGACCAGCGGCTCTCCTGGCACAGCAGGTGGGCGTAGTGGTACGCCTGCTGCCACTCCTGCTGGTACGAGTGGTTCCACATCAGCTCCCAGTAGCACAGGTGGTGGATCTGCCTCCACTCCTGCTGGCTGCCGATGCACTCCTCGTAGCGCGCCCGCGCCTGAAACACGCCGCCGCCGCCGCTTTAACGCCCTCTGACCTCTGACCTCTGACCCTCTGAGGGAAACGTGCCGTCGCAAAATGTGTTCCTGACCTTCTCGAAGTTTCCTCTCAGCGTGGAGATGCGAGCAGAGTAGAAGAGAATGATGGAGCCCTGAGAGCAACACGACGCATTGATGTTCAGCTCAACGCCACACGCATGTGTGTGTGTGTCTGTGTGTGTGTGTCTGCGTGTCACCTTGGGGTACTTCTGCTGGTACGGGTCCAGCAGAGCTTCAGCCTCCACCAGGTTCCCCTCTCCGGTTCCTGCACAAACACATGTGACACATCGTCATCTCGTCAGCCGTTGAAAGCGCCGTTTCCATCCGTGCGAGTGGAAGCGGCGCCCGAAGGCCGTCAGACGGGTTCCTACCGAGGATGAGGGACACGTATGTGTTGTAGAAGAGCAGCGTCAGCGCACACAGGATGGAGCGCAGGCTGTGGCTGGAGGCTCCTTCCCTCAGCTGAGACAGACCGAAGCCCTGCGAACACAGCGGCCTCATCACAGACCCACCTTCATAGTCCGCACGCAGCACATGCAGCACACGCAGCACACGCAGCACATGCAGCACACGCAGCACACGCAAGACACGCACCACATGCAGCGCATGCACCACACGCAGCGGCCTCATCACGGACCCACCTTCATAGTCCGCACGCAGCACATGCACCACATGCACCACACGCAGCACACGCAGCACACGCAGCACATGCACCACACCACACGCAGCACATGCACCACACGCAGCACACGCAGCACATGCACCACACGCAGCACACGCAGCACATGCAGCACACCACATGCAGCACACGCACCACATGCACCACATGTAGCACATGCACCACATGTAGCACATGCACCACACACGCACCGCATGCAGCGAGCGCAGCTCACCCTGTTCCCAGAGAAGCCGATGAACTCCAACAACCTGAGAATCCTCTGCGGGAGGAGCGACAGCATCTGAGAGAGACGGAACACGTGACGCAAACAAACAACCAGGAACCTTCAGTCGGCCGCCAAGGTGAAGAAAACAAACCAGGTTGAAGGATCCAATGCCCAGCTTGACTCCGCCCTCAAACTGTCTGAAAGCATCCGATTGGCCGGCTAGGTCCTGGTTGACATTCAGCAAATTCTGACAATCCCTATTGGACGACAGCAAGCAATCAGGAACGAATAGAATCGTGATTGTGTTTAGATGGAACCTTTAGTTTATGGGACTGATGGAGGCTGATGGGGGCTGATGGAGGGTGATGGAGGGTGATGGAGGCTGATGGGGGCTGATGGGGGCTGATGGGAGCTGATGGAGGGTGATGGGGGCTGATGGAGGGTGATGGAGGGTGATGGAGGCTGATGGGGGCTGATGGGGGCTGATGGGGGCTGATGGGGGCTGATGGAGGGTGATGGGGGCTGATGGAGGGTGATGGGGGCTGATGGAGGGCGATGGAGGCTGATGGGGGCTGATGGAGGCTGATGGGGGCTGATGGAGGCTGATGGGGGCTGATGGAGGCTGATGGTGGCTGATGGAGGCTGATGGTATTTAAAGGTGAAAGGTCAGAAGTAGCGACTCACTTGTAGATTTGGTAGCTGGTTCGGATCTTTATTCCTCCTTTGATGAAACTGATCATGTTCTCGTCCTGGAATCAGAGATTCATTACGTTCAACCTGTGATGGTACCTGGATGTGTCACATGGTTCATCCTTTGAGTCCACACGTGGAAATCAGCACAGTATGGAATCATGTACTATGGAATCATGTACTGTGGGATCATGTACTGTGGGATCATGTACTGTGGGATCATGTACTGTGGGATCATGTACTGTGGGATCATGTACTGTGGGATCATGTACTGTGGGATCATGTACTGTGGGATCATGTACTGTGGGATCATGTACTATGGGATCATGTACTGTGGGATCATGTACTGTGGGATCATGTACTGTGGGATCATGTACTGTGGGATCATGTATTATGGGATCATCTACTATGGGATCATGTACTATGGGATCATGTATTATGGGATCATGTACTATGGGATCATGTACTATGGGATCATGTATTATGGGATCATGTACTATGGGATCATGTACTGTGGGATCATGTACTGTGGGATCATGTACTATGGGATCATGTACTATGGGATCATGTACTGTGGGATCATGTACTGTGGGATCATGTACTATGGGATCATGTATTATGGGATCATGTACTGTGGGATCATGTACTATGGGATCATGTATTATGGGATCATGTACTGTGGGATCATGTACTGTGGGATCATGTACTGTGGGATCATGTATTATGGGATCATGTACTGTGGGATCATGTACTGTGGGATCATGTACTGTGGGATCATGTATTATGGGATCATGTACTGTGGGATCATGTACTATGGGATCATGTACTGTGGACAGAATAACCAGTAAAGAGTCCCGACCTGCACAAAGGTCAGCGTAGCTTTCTGCAGGAGACACTCGGCGTAGCAGATCTCAGCGTGCATCTCCTCTGCAAACACACACGCAGACGTGCTGCTTCATTAGCTGCACTTCCTGCAGACATCAGCTGTCAATCAAACCGGTGTGTACCTTCCTGCAGTTTGGACTGCTTGCTGATCAGACTGGACAGAGATCCCACCACCGAGTTCTTCTTCCTGAACCTGCACAGACGGCTCGCAGCTTAACACTTCCTCCCCGGTAATAACCGCTTATTATCTGTTATTACCGCTTACCAGCTCCTCATTAGGGCTTTGTTATCGCCGCATGTCTGTTATTAGTGCTTGATTATTGACGGTTTATCGGTTCAGCGTTGACCTGCTGGTGGCGCCGTGCCTCACCTCTGGCACGTCTGCAGCGCCTCCTTGATGGTCGACATGGCGGCCTGAATGTCTCTGTGCTCAAAGGTCATAGTGGCCTTCATCACCAGGATGCTGCTGTAGCCCAACGCGTGGTACATGCTGTCCTTCCACCTGCACGCACACAGACACACACAAAGACACAGACACACACACACACACACGCACACAGACACGCACACACACGCACACAGACACAGACACACACGCACGCACACACACACACACACGCACGCACACAGACACAAAGTACCAGTATTAATACCAGCAGCAGCACCAGTGTGATCTAAGTAGAAGTAGAGATAAGTTATAAGGGGTAATAACAGTACGGGTCTACACGCACGCACACACACACACACACACGTCGCCGTGGTTACCATGGTTTGAGGAGGTCGAGGGCTTCAGAGAACTTGTCGTTGAGGACCAGATTGAGAGCACACTGAGTCTCCTGGATGGCTGTGTGCAGGTCCATGTGAGACGCACTGCAGACACACACACACACACACACACACACACAGGAGTTATTTATCCACCTATCAACACAGGAAGTGAGTGAAAGTGAAACAGAATGGAAGTGTACAGGAAATGACCGCGTGTGTGCGTTTGCGTGTGTGTCTGTGTGTGTGTCTGTGCGTGTGTGCGTGCGTGCGTTCGTGCGTGTGCGTGTGTGTGTGTGTGTGTGTACTCACGCAGGGATCCTGTCGTACGCGTCCTCAAAGGAGTCCTACAAGACACAGAAAACAGATTCAAGCTGAAGCACGAAGGAACCAACTTCTTTCTGCATTTCATCATTTCTATTTATTTCAGCTGTCAGACATTCATTCATTCATTTATTCATTCATTCATTCATTTATTCATTCATTTATTCATTTATTCAGTGTTTTTTCTACATGATCTGTTTTCATCAGATTGATTTGATTTATTGATTTATTTAATTCTCAGAATGTTATTTAATTTTCCAGGATTATTTTTGAATTCTGACTTGAGTTCTGCATTTCTATTTTTTTTTAAATTAATTTCTAAATTATCAGTGTTTATTATCATATATATTTTTTATATTCATTCCTCAAAATATTTTTTTCAGGCTTATACAAATATTTGTTAACATTTATTATTTGTTTAAATGTATTTCTCAGGATATCATTTTATATATATATATATATATATATATATATATATATACATATATACATTCATATATATAGACACACACTTTATTTATGAAGTCAAAGCTCTGCCAGAGGTTACAATGCTTTACAACACACACACACACACACACACACACACACACACACACACACACACACACGTCTCTGGAGCCTCAGTAGAAGCTAATAATAGCAGCTGAGTGGCTTCTTACATAATAGAGTGCAGCTGCAGTCACACAAACACACACACACACACACAGTCACACACACACACACACTCTGTGCTACAGCTATGGACTCGGCGTGCACAGAGGCGACCAGGCTTCCCACTGAGGATCTGTTCTGCTCCCAGTGGGAACCACGTGCCTCCCTCAGTGGGGGGGGGGGACCAGCCTCAACACGCTCTCACAGAGAAGAACCCCCCCTCAGGAAGAGTGCAAAGGATCATGGGAGGTGTGAATCCAGACGCTCTCCGACTGTGTTGTTGTCAGTTTGTAACGCACAACAGCTGTGTGTGTGTGTGTGCGCGTGTGTGTGTGTGCGTGTGTGTGTGTGTGTGTGTGTGAGTAGATGAATGCTGCAGAACCGGACGCCCCACAACATTAAATCCAGACACAATGGATCCTTAAAAACATCAGCAGAAAGAACCAGCGACACACCGTGTTTGTGTGTTTGTGTGTTTGTGCGTTTGTGTGTTCGTCATGGAAAAAGCCTGTATAGTGTTACACACAATCGAGGTCACAGAGGTTTCTAATCAATTAGTGAAGACCTGCACATTGTGTCCCGTTACCAGAGAGACACAGACACTCTCATGGAGGCTCAGCGTCGTCCAGAGCAGCCGGAGGACCTGAGGAACCTCCACGCAGATCTGTGGAACCACGAGGGGCTGCAGAACCGATTAGTTGACACGAGCGAAGCCCCAGACCCCTAAAACCTCGTCGATGGCGTCTTGACTGCGTTCTGAAACTGTCTAAACCACCTGAAGAACCCAACCCGTCCCTGTCAGAACCACAGAAGGACCCTGGACCCCTGGAACACCCATCCACTTTAAGGAACCCAGCGCTTGGGTTCTGTGTTTAGGATCAGAGTGAGATGCACGCAGCAGATTTCCATAACGTTGAGGTCGAGTGCTGACTATGCAAAGTTCAGCGCGTTGTGGATTCAACACATTTAAACTCCAGAGGAACCTTCAGGAACCCACATTACATTCTGAAACGCGTGGAACCGCAACACGTTAAAATGAGTTTACAAAGAACCCAAAGACGCTGCGTTGTAACTCTTCAGCAGAACCTCCCTAGACGGCCTGTTGAACCTTCACACATTCTCGTACCTTCTCGGAGATAACAAGGAGAAGAACACTTCCAGAACTCTGCATCCTGGTTCCTCTGACCCCGCAGAGGAACCAGGAGCCGGAGACGGACAGTGGTCTCTTTGTGTTAGCTGCTGGCTAGTGAAGCTCTGCAGCGTGGACCAATCAGAGCTCTGCATTCTCACGCCGATGGTTCCCTCCGACCTTCAGCGAGAAGCCGCGTTGCTCCGATGCTCGGCGGCCGACCACAAGCCGGAACGTTGCGCTCCTCGCCCGCAGAAGAGAGAGGTGGAAGCCGCCACAGAGGACAGCGGAGACGTTTGTCTGTTTGTCCTGTCCGTCGTTGCCTAGCAACCGGCTCGGACCATAACCTTCCCTCTGTGTTCAGGTCCTTCGTAAACACAGCTCGTCCCACATTCCTCAGTCAGCTGAGATTCCGCCACGATGCGACGAGTTAGAGGCTGACAGAGGGAGCATCGTTTGACGGCCGAATACCGGGACCCTGAACGCATCGTCCAATGTCCTCCACGAGAAAAGAACCCCATTAGAACCCCAACACAGCTCTCACCCCTAAAAGCACATGGACACCCCTTCAAAGTTCAACCTCCACAGGGAACTTCAGAGATCTGTGAGCGCCCCCTCATGGATGTCTAGAACCTCAGGGAACAAGTTGAAATGCTCCTGTAGAACTAGAACAGATCCATGGAACCCATGAAGGACCACTTGAACCCCATTAGAATCTCATAAGACACCTTCAGCTCCACAGAAACATAGATCATCTACATCAGTTCGGGCCAGATACTGACCAATAGAACCTCCTCTCTAGAACCCCCTGTGAGAATCCTTTAGGGGCCGCACATCCTTAGAACCCTGGCTTTACTGGGAACACAAAGCTCAAACCTCACCGTGCTCCTGCTGCTCAGCGGCAGGTAACCAAGACAGGAAGTTAAACCTTTGACCCCAAAACATTCTTCTTCCTGCTTTTCTGATCTGAAGTCTGATCCTTTCCATGAAAAACCCTCCGACCACCAACCGGAGGAGCAGAAGCCTCCGCCCGCATGGGACAGGTAGACCCACCACCTCCACCTCCGCCTGCACCTCCACCTGCACCTGCACCTGCACCTCCACCTGCACCTCCACCTCCACCTCCACCACCACCTCCACCTCCGCCTGCACCTCCACCTGCACCTCCACCTGCACCTCCACCTGCACCTGCACCTCCACCTGCACGGGGCAAAGGTCACTCACAGTACTGTGGACAGAAGGAGGAGCAGCGGTTGCTCCGAAAAGCCAAGACAGGGAGCGTCGCCATGGAGACGCTATCACAGGATTAACACCAGGGTGATAACACAAGAGACCCACACGGATGAAATACACAATACTTTACTTCAGTACAAGTACTAATACCACAGTGTAAGACAAAAGTACCATCAGCTGAGATGTACCCAAAGTATTACAGCAGAACCAGAGTTTCACGGTTGAGTAATCCTGTCATTTGTGTACTACTAGGTGGATTAGTAGTACTGTAATACTTCAAATATCAAATGTATGTAGAGCTGTTGAAAGTAAAATGATAGCAGACTGCAGTACTACTCTCAACTACACCAGTTCTTCTTGTGTAAACGCAGTATAATGACATGTTTAGAATGCATGAAGAAAAGGATTGTGGGAGAACAGGTCACGTGTCTTTTAAAGATCCATTAAGTGAGACAGCAGAACGACGCGGGAGAAGAACGCAACGCGCTGTAGCAATGCGTGTGCGCGTGCGTGTGTGTGTGCGTGTGTGTGTGCGTGTGTGCGTGCGTGTGTGCGTGCGTGCGTCGCACCTCCTCCTCTGCGGCTGCGCTGCCTACGTGGGCCATGTCCGCCCGGTGCCTGTCCTCCTTCACGTCCGCAGGCTTCCTCCGCTCGTCTCTGTCACGCGCAGCGCAGGGCCATGTGTCACACGCGCACGCGTCTTCCACTCGGATTGATCCGTCCCGGTGTCAATGCGCGTCCTTCTGTCCCTGCCGGTCTCTGTGTCTCTGTCTCTCTCCCTCAGCGGAGCCGAAGACACGCCTCCAGGGCTTCCTGGTGCCCGCCCCTAAAGAGGGAGGGAGGGAGGGGGAGGGGGGGGGAGACACAGAGAGACAGACAGACAATGAATCCTCTAATCAGCTCCTACGTTTGTATCAGTCAACATGTCGTTAAAGGCTACATTCATGTTGTGGGAACATGTTGTACTTTCTACTTCAGTACATCTCACAAGTACTTGTGGTACTTTATACGCAACGTTTCACACTCGAAAACTGTATATTTATATAATATTCGTATCAGAAAAAACCGTGAAGTTTGTTTCCATCCACCAAAGAGACACAAATAAAAGAGACATGATTTTTATTCTTTAATCGTGGTAAATGCAGCACCTTAAACATCTGGACCAAACATCTGTTTGTTGTCAGAGTAAACAACAACAACAACAACAAACATCTCACAGTAAAAATACACAATAAAACATCTCGCTGTACAAAGTTCTAGAAAAGCTGTTTAATGCTTCAATTAAAGCGTCTTCACATTAAAACTACATTTCCCATCAGCCCCGTCACGTCTCCAGCCAACAGCTATAAATAATCACGTGTGTTCAACTTTAAAATGAAAGAGTGGAGACCAGATGTCCCGTGAGTCCGGTCACCTGACCATCTGGAGGACAACGTGAGGACAGGATGTCCCCCGAGAGGACAATGCAGCAACGGTAGTTTAAGGCTACGTCGGCTCCTTAAAGGGGCAGCTGGGGGTCAAAGGTCACGCGGGGGTTACTGCTAACCACTCGTCCTGCTGAGACGTGGACATCCGTACACCTCACACCGCCTTCAGGGACGGTCCGCTGGAGCTGTGGGGGGACAAAGACAAAAGGTTGTGTAAAGCTCGCTTAGTTTAAATGGACATCAATCCGTTTAAAAAGGAAACGAATAAAGTAAAATTCACATTATTCTCTCACCCGTTTCCATCTTCGCCTCCTTCACTGCTCCTCCCCTGCAGCACTGGCTCCTCCCCCTTGCCTCGCTCCCTCTCCGCCCGCTGAGCCTCCTCCCGCTCCTTCTCCTCCAGCAGCGAGCGCAGGAAGGCGGCGCTCACCACCTCCTCGCCCTCCCCCACCAGGAAGGCGTTCTTGAAGCGGCTGTACAACATGGCCGCCTTGTCCATGACGGCGCGGTTGGCTCGGTAGGAGCGCAGCTGGCCGGAGGACACGGGAGGACACAGAAACACGTGAGCGTGGACAAGTATCCAAAGTGTGAGGACGCGTACGGATGAGGACGTCTGTGCGCTTCACCTTCCGGAGGGTGGAGACCAGCTCGCTGTGCCTCTGCACGTGTTTACACGTCACGTACACCATGCTGAGCTGGTCCAGCGCCGCCAGGCACTTCCTGATGTCCTGCAGGACAGACGGAGACGGCAGGGCAAAGGTCACGTGACCATCCACGCGTCAGCAGGAAGTACAGGAGAAAGTACCATGTGAACATTAGTGGTGTCAGTGTCAATAAAGTTTAAACGTCTTATGTGCAGTGGAACTTTGTTTTTTATTCACTTTGTGATTTTAGATTTATTTTAACATGAATCATTGTTATTCTGTCAATCATGGACAGGACGGTGACCAATCAGGAAGTGGCACGTGGCGGCGGCACAGAGAAGGGGGCGTGTCTTACGGGGTTGTCGGTCTTCAGGGAGATGCGGATGTCTCCGTGGATCCGGTGCAGCGTGGAGTCCGTCAGCGTCATGGCGGGACTCCGCCTCTCCGCCGCGGCTCCACCCGACGAGCCGCTCCCCGCCGCCTCGCCCTCCTCCTCTGCGCTCCTCGCCTCCTCGCTGCCGGCGGCGCCTCCCGACTCCTTCGCCGGCGGTGTGTCGCTTTCCTTCTGTGGTTCCGTCTCATCTTGGGCGCCGGCCTTCCTCGTCACCGCTGCTGCTTCTTCTTCTTCTTCTTCTGCGCTCTTGACGCTCTTCTTCTCCACCTCCTCTTCGGTTTTTCCCGCCTCGGCCTCCCTCCTCCTCCTCCTCCTCTTCTTCTTCTCTTGGGATTTTTCCGTAGCTCTGTGCTCCTCTTCGCTGCTCTTCTTCTTCTGCCCTTTCCTGTCATCTGTCTCTCTTGCCGCCTCTTTCGGCTGCCCTGACATCTTCTCCTTCTCCTCTTTCTTCTTCTCCTGCGCCGCCGCTCCTCCCATGATGGTCTTCACCTGGACCTTCGTTCCTCCTCCACACGTTGCCTTCACGATCTTCCCGATGATCTTCCTCTCCTCCGTCTTCGTCCCCTCCTCCTTGTCTTTTGTCTTCACGTCGTCAGAGTTTTTCCTCCAGTCTGTCTTCTTGTCCGTCTCCGTCTTCCGCATGTTCTTCCCCAACTCCACCTTCTCCTCCTCGTCTCTTTCAGCACCTCCTTTGGGTTTCTCCTGCATCGTTGTTTCTCTCCTTTTCCTGCCGGTCGGACTCCTCTTCTTTTCCAACGCCGCCGCCTGACGACTCTTTTTCTTCTCCTCCTTCTCCTTCTCCAACTCCTCCACCTCCTCCACCACCTTCTTCTTGGCTCCGCCTTTCTTCTTGGCTCCGCCTCCGCTCTTCTTCCTGTGTTTAGAAAAAGAAAAGTGTTTCGAAAAAGACCATGTGACACCTCCTTCAACCCTGTGCCGTGTGTGTGTGCGCTCCTTACTGGCACCTCCTCCCTCCTCTGCCGGCCTTCAGGAGGCCTCTCAGAGACCTCAGCAGACTCTCCCTTTTGGCCGCCAGGCGGCGCTGTCTCTGCAGGGGACACAAAGGGGACGTAAGACATGGAGACGCTTTGAAACCTACAGAACAAAGAGCAAGAAGCATCTTCACCTCCTCGTCCACAGCGCCGCCTCCCGGCTCCTCCTCTGCTCTCCTCGCCTTCGCCCCTTTCTTCATCTTCTCCTCAGTCACCTCCTCCTCCTGTTCGTCCCTCTCGGTTTCCTTCTTCCCCCTCATTCGTTTCCTTCCTTCGCTTCCTGACCTAGTCTGCCTCCTTGTCCTCTCCTCTTCCTCTCCTCCTCCTCCTCGTTGTTGTTGTGTTTTCCCGGCTCTCCTCGTCTTCATCACTCGGCCTTCATGGCGTTTCTTCTTTCTTTCCTTCCACACCTCCTTCATCTGCCTTTGTCTTCTTCCATTTCTCCTCCTCTTCCTGCCTTTTTGCTCCTTCGCCGTGGTTCCTCTTCCTCTTGACTCCTTGACTCTCGGACTCCTCCTCTTCCTGTGTCTCTTTGATCTTTGCTCCTCTCTCTCCCTCCAAACCGTCATCTTGCTTCTGCTCCTCCTCTCGTTTCACTCCTGTCCTCGTCGTCGTCTCCTTTCTCCTTCCTTCACTAACGGCCTGACTTGTTTCCATCTCTTCCTCCTCCTCGTCTTTCCTCTTCTTGACTCCTTGGCCCGGTGATGACTCCTTCTTATTACCTCTCTTCTTCTGTCCTTCCCTCTGTGATGCCTCCTTCTCGTCGTCCTCCTCCTCCTCCTCGTCCTTCCTCTTCTTGACTCCTTGGCTCTGTGATGACTCCTTCTTATTACCCCTCTTCTTCACTCCTTCCCTCTGTGATGCCTCCTTCTCTTCCTCCTTATCGTCTTTCCTCTTCTTATCTCCTTCCCTCTGTGATGCCTCCTTCTCTTCCTCCTTGTCGTCTCTCCTCTTCTTGTCTCCTTGGCTCTGTGATGCCTCCTTCTCTTCCTCCTTGTCGGCTTTCCTCTTCTTGTCTCCTTGGCTCTGTGATGCCTCCTTCTCTTCCTCCTTGTCGGCTTTCCTCTTCTTGTCTCCTTGGCTCTGTGATGACTCCTCCTCCTCGTCTCTCGGTCCTCCCTTGTTCTTGGACATTTGAGATGAAGCAGCCTTCGTCTCCTCGCTCACTGAAAGATGAAAGCGGAGAAGCTTTAACTCCTCCTTTGATCCTGAAGATGATGGATTGATGGTGTGTGTGTGTGTGTGTGTGTGTGTGATTCACCTGTAGGACTCACAGGTGTTGTCTCCTCGTGCTGCTCGACATCGACCTGAAACCAGAGAGAAACCGGATGAAGCGTTTCATCACTTCCTCTCACAAACACCCAGAAACCTGTTTAATTGAACTCGCACGTCGTTACGTTTGTGTTTCAGAACCTCATTTCAAAGACAGAGTACAACAGTTAAACTTCACTGAGACAATCACACAAGCTCCTCTCTCACCTCCTCCACCTCCTCACTTCTCCCTCCAGCTGCCGGCCGTCTGCTCCTGGTGCCCGGCGGCGTTTTTTGCGGAGCGGATCTCAGCGACACCCTGGTCCGAGGCTTGGCCGCGGCGCCAGCTTCCTGTCTACGCGCCGCGGCGCCAGCTTCCTGTCTACGCGCCGCGGCGCCAGCTTCCTGTCTACGCGCCGCGGCGCCAGCTTCCTGTCTACGCGCCGCGCGCCTGCTGCTGCTGCTGCCGCCGCCGGCCGGCTGGCTGCCACTGGGT
This sequence comes from Apeltes quadracus, assembly GCA_021346845.1. NCBI lineage: Eukaryota > Metazoa > Chordata > Actinopteri > Perciformes > Gasterosteidae > Apeltes > Apeltes quadracus. Next base: position 1,738,578 of record CM037923.1, on the reverse strand, counting down.
GCCAGGTGGTCCTGTGAGGGTTCATCAGAAGGGGTCGCGGGTGGGGCTTTAGTGGGTGGGGCTTTAGTGGGTGGGGCTTTAGTGGCTGGGGCTTTAGTGGGTGGGGCTTTAGTGGGTGGGGCTTTAGTGGGTGGGGCGTTGGTGGGTGGGGCTTTAGTGGGTGGGGCTTTAGCGGCGGTTGGCGGGTTGGTTGACGCCTGAAGACACAACAGAACAGAAATTTATTAAATTAAACTTCTGAAAGTCAACACAGACGGAAACATCTGATGAAACAGTCAGACTTTGTGAGGTAAAACGTATCAAGGAGCAGAGTGTTACTGTCACTATGGTAACCTTGAGGGTGTTTGGGTGCAAAGTGGGGATGAACTAAACAGACAATAACAACCAATAAGCACGGTGACGTGCGCCAGAGGAGCAACACGCTCACTTTGAGTTTACTGCCGACTCCTGGCGTGTTCTGGATCTCCCACATGCCCTCAGAGAAGCCTTTGCTCCGGACGCCGCAGCCGTACTTCATCTTGTTCCCCACGAAGGGGACGATGTTCTGCAGGAGGACCTGACCTCTGGGGAGGGGAGGGGGAGGAGAAGGGGAGAGAGTAAGACATCATCAGTGTCGCCGATGACGTCACCAACGGGAAAAATGAGCCTACGTACATCTGGTGGGTCCCGAAGAAGAAGACCAGGACTCGCTTCTTGTTTGCGTTGTCCGGCTTAAAGATCTGAAGACACACAGAGACACGTCACTTTACCTCTCCCAGCATGGACGTGTGTGCGTGCGTGCGTGCTTGTGTGTGCGTGCGTGCGTGTGCGTGTGGTCGCACCCTCGCAGGCCAGTGGGGGAAGCCCTTCATCTTGGCGAACACCAGGTCTCCCTGTTTGTACTGGTCTCTGCTTCTTCCCGGCATCCTGCTGCTTCAGGCAGAAGCACAGACATCATGGACACAATTCAATGTCCTCACACTAGACAAAGACACAAGCAACGACCGAAACGCCTCCAGATTCTATTCATACGAGAAATAAGTTAGATTACTGAATGCAACAGTAACAGTCGCTCAAATGACGGAAGCTAACGGTAAAACGCAGCGGGTAACACTCACGTTGAAGTGTCGGTGAAAGACGTCCTCTGACCTCCGGGATTCACTGCGAGCAGCGTGTCAATCACTGTTTACAAATACAGCATGCTAGCGCTCATGCTAACGTTAAGCTAGCCGGCCGTAAAGCTCTGCGTTTATTCCTCTCGGCTGAGCGTTAACGGGGCACCGGGATTCGTACGAACCGACCGGGGCGGGAAACGCGAGATAAACGGCTCTTGCTCGGGTTCGGACGGGAGGCTTCTGGTTACTAAGCTACACTGAAACCTCTCGTCGCCATGTTGAGCCGATCAGGGTGCGTCACGTGACGCACGGCAACCTTTTCCCGCCTATTGGTTGGACCGTACCACCAAGGCAGCAGACTGAACCATCTGGAGGGGGAACCGAGGGAGGACGGAGCTCTGAAATCTAAAACGAATTAATAAGAACGAAAGGAAATTAAATTACATCGAGCAATTAGATTATACATTTGAATATAAGCATCAAGTAGCGAATTAAATAACTTTACAAAGTTTATAAATAATATAATTATTAACACTCTGCATTTGTTACTTCAGTTTTTTTTTATTCATTGCCATAGTATGTTGGTGCAGGACGACAGACGACAATATTAAGAGACATGTCGTTATTTTATTGATTCTGTTGCCAATATAAGTATTTGTATAATTTGGAGTTAATTACCAAACTTATAAGGCTTGATAACATGCATCACGTACACACTCTAAGCAAGTAGTCATTTATTTCCCTTCCATGCTAATTCATACTTACATCTGACAAAGTAAGCAGAAATAAACATTGTAGTTAAGGCAACGACTGGAGAAAAAAAAGTTGCACATACATATAAAAAATGCTTTTAATGCAAAAACATGTACATGTGCAAGAACACTTACTCAGCAGACAAATTCCCCTAAAATATATTTTTTGGGGACAAAATATGTAATTAAAGGTTTTCCCAACATAAGCAGCGGTCCATAAATAAAGAAGTACATTAAAATTAGGACGCATCTGATCACTAGTGGGACCAGATGAGTCTTCATTGTCGTGACCTTTCGTTATTTTAGTGTCACTCCTGATCTCAGGGCCTGAACAGAGGAGCTCGTAATCTTCTGGACCTTCCTCTCCTCTGATGTTCACGTCCGTGAGGACTATCCGGCATCTCACCGTCCCCAAACACAGCGGCACCAACGGGTCCCTTCTGGTCCACAGCAGGAACCTTTGGAGGACCTTAACCCAACAGCTGGGACCGTTGGTCCACTTATTTTAGGTTTAACTGCTCAGGGCTGCTCCTCAATCGCTGCCACTGTCGTCGTCGTGGTCGTCCTCCTCCTCCTTCTTCACCTCCGTCTCCTCCATGAGGCCAGAGAAGAAGTTGTTGTCCCCGTGGGCCTTCTTGGACAAGGACTTCATGCGTCCGTCCTTCTTTTTCCTCTTGCGGTACTCGTTGACCTTGGTGCTGGGCAGAGCCGAGATGTCCCAGAACTTGATCAGCTGGTCGTGAGCGCTGCTCGCTAGGAAGCGCGTGTCCCAGGACCTGGCCAGCTCCTCGATGGGTTCGCCGACGTGCTGCCCGATGCAGCCGAGGACCCGGTTGGGAAGGAGGTTGACGGCCCTGATGGAGGACACAAGTCAGACCAGAAGACCATCGGGAGTACGAGGCCTTAAAGAAGAGCACCGGGGGAGCCGGACTCACCGGATGTAGCCGTCCATGGAGGCGGTGCACATGATGCTGTCGGTGACGGGGGCGATGCACTCCACCGACTCGGCCTTGATGGCGAAGCGGTCGCTGGTGGCGCCGAAGCCGTTCCAGTTGAAGATGTAGATGGTCCCCTCGCTGGAGCCGCACGCCACCTTCCTGCCGCGCTTCATCAGCGCCACCGAGGTCAGGTCGCCGCTCTGGTGCTCCGACAGCAGCTCGAACCGCCGCCGCTTGATGTTGAAGACGCCCATTGTGCCGTCGCCGCTGCGCGCAGCAAAGGGAACAAAGATGAAACTCATTTTCCAGGTCCGAGCTCCTCAGTGAAACCAGCTTCAAGCGTGAAGCAGATGATGATGAGCCGGACTCACCTGGTCGTTAGGAGGATCCTCTTGGCCTGGTCCACGGCGATGTCACTGATGTAGTCCTCGTGCTGCTTCAGATCCATGATGTCCGTCCCCTTCCGCATGTCCCACACCTTCACAAAACAACCACAACAGGTGACATTCACGAGGAGCAGCGCCTGCTTCATCCATCCATTCATCAAACAGAGACGCGCCGGTCCTCAATCTCAATCTCGGCGCTCTGGTGCGACCTTCAGGGTCCCTCCGTCGTCTCCGGTCGCCAGGATGTTCTCGTCCACGATGAGCAGGCTGTTGATGGGCGCCGCGTGCGCGCCGCGGATCCTCGTGACCAGGTGGCCGCGCTCCGCGTCCAGCAGGTGCACGGCCTTGTCCCGCGAGACGCTGTAGAGCTTCAGCCCGTCCGCGGAGAAGCGCACCTGGCGGCAGGACTTCATGTGGTGCCCGGAGGACCACAGCTCCCGGTTCTCGCCCTGCGTGCACGAGTACGAGTAGGCGTAGATGTCCCCGTCCACGTCCCCGCACACCAGCACGTCCCGGCTCGGGTGGAGGGCCACCGTGTTGGCGATCGCCTCCAGCCGGATGTCATCCGGGGTGTCTCGGATCTTTGGCTCGGCCGGCTCGTCTTCGTCCTCCTCCGGGTCCCCGCCCGGGTCCGGGTCCGGGTCCGGGTCCTGGTCCTGACCCGCGGGCTCCGAGTCTGAGGTCTCTGGAGCTTCAGTCGGGTCCGTCTCTGTGGATTTGATTTCAACGTGTTCTTCGGGCGCCGCCATGTTGTTTGCTGTCTTTCTTCTGCGTTGAATGAAACGGTAGCGTTGCCGGTGTAGAGAGGCTCCACTGCCCCCTACAGCTGCTGTGTTAAACACGCGTACATCTTGCACATATTTAAAATGTATAGATGTTATAATATTCATCCATTTATCATTTTTCTTTTTTTAACGTAGTTTTGTGTCAGCTGTGTGTTGGTAAGAGAATATGTGAAAACCTCACTCAAATAAAGCTTATTCTAATTGTACCGCACAAACTAACTTGTTCTTTAATTCCTCATTTGATGATTCAAATTGTAAACAATCCTTATCATTAATATCATGATTACCATCAATACCATCATGTCAGCTTTGTACTCATGGGAAATAAAGATATGACGTACCGAAATGGGTGGTCACATCCGGCCGGTTGTCAAGGCAACCCAGAGTGGAAGCGGATATGACGTACGGACACTAAAGATGGCGTCGGATTCAAACGGCTGCTGGACTAATGTCGCTGTAAGTGTTTTGAAAAGCGCTTTCCAGATTTCGTATTGATGCTATAAGAACGTTTATAGTTTAGACTTCTTCCTGCTACTTAAAGTACGTTTGGATAAAAAATGAACATTTAGAATATTATCTGCAAAACTGGTCTTTGTTCGGATTGCAACGAACCTCCATTCACGAAATACTAAGATCTGATATTAACTTGTTGCCGAGTTAAATAAATAGTTCTAAAGTTCGGAGAGTCTTCGCGGACTTCTGTTGAATTGTCCACACAGTAGAACCACCAAGTAGACGTTTCAATGTGTGAAATATCTGCATATCAGCGTTTAATCGTCTCTCAGACGCCGAATGGAAGAGAAGAGCCGGTTGATCCATAAACCGGCTCCCGTTTCTCCCCAGATGGAGTTCTACTCGGGCGATGCGATGCTGAACGTTAACCGGACAGATTTGTGAACGGAGACTGGCTTAGCGGGTTGTCAAGGCAACGCCAGGCAAGCGAACTGGGCGTGCACCGTAACCACGGCAACGCAGCGATGCAGACGGAACCGGCGGGGCGGAGGAGCCGAGGCCCGCGCGGCCCGGCGGAGCCCCGGGGGAGCAGGCGGAGAACCGCCGTCAGCTCCTCCAGGAGCTCCGAGGAGGAGGCAGACAAGTACACAGTGACGGCAACATGTACTCCTTATGTGTACTGTATATATACAAATACTGTATATATAAGGTTATATACTGTTTCCCCAGGTTGAAAGACATCATCATGAAACAGCAGGCGGGAAGTGGAGCCCACGATGAGGAGAGAGAGGAGGGAGGACGGGGGAGGGAAGGAAGAGAGGGAGGAGGGGGGAGTGGGCCGAGGAGGGAGAGGAGCAGGAGGGCGGAGTCAGGAGGTGAAGAAGACAACCGGTCTGGGGGGAGGAGGTGGAGAGTCCATCAGCTGGAGAGAGAAAGACTGGAGCTGACGTCCTGCCACAACCAGGAGGTGAGACGTAGTACAGTACAAAGTACCACAGTACTCTGTGTACCCACAGGTGTACCACAGTACTATCCGTACCCCCCAGGTGTACCATAGTACCCTCTGCCCCCCCCCCTCGGTGTACCACAGTACTATCCGTACCCCCCAGGTGTACCACAGTACTCTGTGTACCTCCAGTTGTACCACAGTACCCTCTGTCCCCCCAGGTGTGCCGGCTGCAGGCCCAGCTGACCCGTCTCAGGTCGCTGGTGGAGCGAGGAGAAGCTCAGCGGGTGGAGCTTCAGTATCAGCTGACGCTGAGCCAGAGAGACTCCGCCCGAGCCTCTGAGCTCACGGGTGAGTAAATCAAACGCACCCTCTGGGACCTGTGGCAGCGCGGGCACAGCAATGAGTGTGTGTGTGTGTGTGTGCGTGTGCGTGTCCTCGCGGGGCCTCAGAGCGAGCAGCAGAGCTCCAGCAGGAGGTCCAGGAGCTGCAGAAAGCTCTGGAGATCACGCGGCGGAGCAGAGAACAGGACCAGCATGCTTTGCAGCAGGAGGTGGAGGAGCATGACACATTAATCCAAAGCTTCAGCTCGGAGAACCAACGACTGCACCGACTACTGCAGGTCACACACACACACACACACACAGAGTCATGGTTTATTTTATATCTTATTTCAAATCCCCACAAATAAACGTCCCCCCCCCCCCAGGAGCAAGAGGAGGTTCTTAAGGAGTCGGAGAGGAGGATGGTGGAGCTGCAGAAGCAGAAGGACGAGGAGGCCGAGGTGAACCGACGGCTCTCCGGCGAGCTGAGATACCTGACGGAGAGAGAGGAGAGGAGCAGGAGGGAGAAGGATGTAAGGTGGTAAGGGGAGGAGACGAGGAGACGAGGACCCGGAGGTCATGTGTTTGTCTCCGTAGGTGATGGATCAGCGGGTGAAGTCTCTGGAGGCGAGTGTGGAGGCGGAGCGAGCAGCTCACCTGGAGTCCAAGTTCAACTCCGAGATCGTCCAGGTAGCGCACGCACGCACACACGCACACACACACGCACACACACACATACACGCACACACACACACACACACACATACACACACACACACACACACACGTACACACGCACACACACGCACACACACGTACACACACGTACACACACGCACGCACACACACACACACACTCACACACATACACACACACACACACACACACATACACACGTACACACAAACACACATACACACACACGCACACGAACACACACACACACACACACACACACCACACACACACACACACACATACACACACGCACACATACACACACGCACGCACACACACACACACACATCTGCGCTGACAGCCCCTGTTTCCACTTCTTACTGGTGTTAAAGATTTGTGTCCAAAGAAAAATTGATGACTGTTTCTAAAAGAAGAGTCCAGTTTAAAATGACCATGTGACCCAGCAGCTAAGGGGGCGGGACTTGGAGGCGGCGCTGGCGGCGGAGCGGTCCGGCCAGCAGGAGGCGCAGCGCGGCCTGGAGGCCCTGGCGGCTCAGCTCGGGGAGAAGGAGGCGGCGTTAGCCCGCGAGGTAGAGAGGAGCGGCGGGGCGGAGATCGCCCTGCAGCGGTGAGACGCCTTCACTGACCGCTCACACTGTGGGACACCAGGGGACCCGCACGATGAGTGTGTGTGTGTGTGTGTGTCCAGGCTGCAGAAGGAGTACGAGCGGTGCAAGTCTGACCTGAGCGTTGCCTTGGAGACGGAGAGGAGGTTGACCTCCGACCTCACAGAGCGGCTAGAGGAGGAGAAGAGACAGCACACCAACACACACACACTGCTGCAGCAGGTGACACACACGCACACACACACACACACACACAGAGTGTGCGTTTAATTACCGTGTTACATTTGTTCTTCTGTGTTCAGGAAGCTGAGAGACGCAGAGACGCAGAGGAATGTTTGAAGAGCACGAGAGAAACACTGCAGCAACACAACTCCACAGGTACACACACACGCACACACACACACACACACCTGCACCCACCTCAGCAGGTTACTCATGTGTGTCTGTGTGTGTGTGTGTGTGTGTGTACAGGCAGCGGCCCTCCTGCAAAGCATGATGGGAGCCGGGACCCCCCTGCAGACCTTGGCCCCAGCTGCTGGAGGCCACGCTGCAGGGACAGCGGCTCCGCCTGGAGGGGGCGGAGCTACAGGCTCAGGATCTGCTGCTGGAGAACCAGACCCTCCGACGGCTGACCTCGGATCAGAGCCGACGGGTGGAGGTAGACCACAGGAGAAGGAGGAGGAGGAGGAGGAGGTCCTTATCTGACCCTATGTCTCCTGTCTCTGTCCTCTGCAGGAGTCTCAGCAGGCCTCCCTCACACTGGAGGAGGAGGTGACACGCCTTCGCACCGAGGTCTCTGATTGGTCCGTGCTGAGCACAGGACTGCAGGCCCAGCTGGAGAGAGAGAGGGAGGAGAATGAGAGAGACCGGGAGAGAGAGAGGGAGGAGAATGAGAGAGACCGGGAGAGAGAGAGGGAGGAGAATGAGAGAAAACGGGAGAGAGAGAGGGAGCAGCAGGAGGAGGAGAGAGAGAGGGAGAGACAGAGGGAGAGAGAGAGGGAGGAGAGAGAGAGAGAGGAGAGGACGTCAGAGGTCCAGAAGATAACTGATTACTACCAGAAAGAGTCGAAGGTGAAGATATAAAGTATGAGACTCTTCGTCTCAGTGTAACATCATTAAGTCCTTAACATTTAATTAAACTGTGTGGAGCAAAGAAAACACATTAAACCACCTCACACTGTGTGTGTGTGTGTGTGTGTGTGTGTGTGTGTGCGCGTGCGTCTCAGGCCCATCTCTCCTTTCCTGCACCTCCTCTACCAGCACCTCCTGGCCGGCTGTGTCCTCCTGGATCAGCCCCACAGCATCCTGGGAGATTTCACCTGGGAGGAGCTGTGTGAGGTCATCACGGAGCAGGTGGAGCAGCTGACCTCTGACCTCCGCAGGGCCGACGCCAAGGTGAGCCGCCCGGTCGCTTTCCTCTTCAGAAGCGTCTGATAAGCTCTCAGGCAGGTGAGTGACCCCCCCCTTCACCCCTCCCCCCCCCTCTCCCCCTCCCTCCCTCTCTCTCTCTCTGCAGATCGCCCAGCTGCACAGCGTGTGCCACAGCAAGAGTGTGTGTGTGCGTGAGCTGCAGCGCAGTCAGGAGTGTGTGTTGTCCCGTCTGGAGGAAAGCGTGAGGAGCCGGGAGGAGGCGTGGAGCCGCCGACACACACACACCGTGACACAGCTGCAGGAGGAGCTGCAGGTAACACACACGTGCACACGCGCACACACACACACACACACACACACACTGCTCCTCACTGGTTTCCCTCTCTCTCCCAGCTGTGTCGCTCCCAGTGTGACTCCCTCCGCGCCCGCGTCTCCTCGCTGACCTGCGACCTGTCGCGTGGCCGCGGGGAGTCGGCCTCCTTCCTGGCGGCGTGTGCCCTGCTGGGCGGCGCGCTGGCTCACGCACGGCGGCGCCTCCGGGCGCTCGGACAGCAGAAGGCGCTGCTGTGCAGGCGACTGGCAGAGAGGGAGGTGCTGGAGGAGGAGGTGAGGAGGCTGGCCCAAGCTCTTGGAGGCGAGGAGGAGGAGGAGGAGGAGGGTAGGAGGAGGGGGGCGGCGGCGGCGCGGTGGAGGAAGGAGCGTGTGCGCGGTGCTGGCGGCGAGGAGGTGGAGCGCTCTGGGTGAACGCAGCGCGGTGCTCTTCAGGCTGGAGACGGGCGAGTGCGTCACCATGGCAACAGGGGCAGCGTCCAGAGGCAGAACGCTGCGGTGGGAGAACTTCTTCTTCTTCTTCTTCTTCTTCTGTCCTTCAGTAACGTCACGTTTGATTTGTATTCTGGGATGTTTCACTGTGTGTTTCAGGTAGAGACGAGGACGGAGGTCGCTGAGGGGGCGTGTGCCCGCTGGCTGCCGCTCTAAAAGCCTGTCCTCCTTCATTCTGTCCTCCATGTCCGACCTGCAGGGGGCGCTGACACACACAGGTACCACACACACACACACACACACACACACGCACACACACACACACGCACACACAGACACACACTCACACACTGTGTGTCTCTAGGCTCCGCCCCTCCAGACGTGACGACAGTCGCCTGCTCCGCGTTGTCCCGCCTCCTGGAGGGCCTTCCCGACGAATCAGGATACGGCGGCGTCCGAGGACTCGCTGAGTGGCCGGCTGAGCATCGGACTGATCGGACGGACGCCTCCTCGGCCGAATACAAAGGTTACACACGCGCACGCACACGCACACACACACACACACACACTTCAGTTCACCATCATCATCAGCTGACCTTTGACCTCCCATCAGGCCCTAGTGTCCACTCTCCAGCAGCACTTCCTGCTCTTCAGCCAACGGCTGCACTCGGCCGAGGTGGAGAGGCGGAGCCTGAGGCTGGAGGTGGCCAATCTGAAGAGAGGACGGCGGCAGGAGAAAGAGCTCACCTGCAGGACGGTGAGGGTCCACACACACACACACACACACACACACATACACACACCTGTGCGTGTGATGAACACGTCCACATGCGTGTGCGTGTGCAGGTCCCGGTGAAGCGCTTCCACAGCGTGTGCGTGGAGCTCCGTCAGGCGCTGAGCAGAGAGCAGGAGGCCCAGACGCTCCTCCAGGACCAGACGGAGAAGCTCCACGAGCTGCAGCTCCGAGCGGACGCACACAGCGACACACAGCGCACACTGGGCCACGCCTCCAAGGTACGCTAGGCCACGCCTCCCGTGTAGGAGGTCACCTGACTCGTTGTCTCTGTAGTTGAACTGATGTGACGACAGGTGAGCTCGTTTTAATACGCGTCTCTCTAGTCTCTGTCGGAGGCTCGGAAGGAGGTGAGTCGCAAGGAGCGCTCGCTGAGGATTCTGGGTAAGCACCTGTCGGGGGTTCAGAGGCAGAGGAGGCAGCTGGAGGAGGAGCTGAGGGGCGCCGCCAGGTAAGGCTCACCTGGTGCACCTGTCTCCCACGGCGTGTCCCGCGTGACTCTCAGTTCTTCTCTCCCTCACAGACGCTCGGAGTACCTGATCGCCAACATGGCGGCCGCAGAGACGAGCTACAGCGAGGTGGCGTCTCTTCACGTGTCGATATCTGCATACACGTGCGGAGAAACATCACGTAATGTGCCGCGTGCTCCTCAGGTCAGAGAGAGGCTCCTCCAATCACGTCGCTCCCCGTCGGCCCCGCCCCGCCCCCCGCCGGTACCCAGGGAACACCTGGAGCCCATGCGGAGCAGAGAGCATCATGGGAGCTCCCGAGGTGGCGGCGTTCCGCAGTCTGCTCTCCTCCGCCGCTCGGCTCTATCACACCTGCAGCTCCAGCATCGACTGGCTGCAGCAGGAAGTCTGCACCTACCGGGGTCACGTGACCGCGCTGCGCGGCGAGCTGCAGGACGTCTGTCTGCGGGACAACCGCGCCCGCGTCCCCGTGAGGCGCCGCTCTTTGTTTCACTCCGATCGCCTGTTGTTATTGGTCTTTATTTCATATTGATTATTGTTAGTTATTTATAATCATTTCTGGATTCAGGTGGCTGAATTCCCTGGAAGCTTTCCATTCGCTGACGTCGGAGCCACTCAACACGTCCCCGACGCTGATTTGTCGAAGGAGCTGCAGTGTTGGCTTAAGCCCCGCCCCACCGGGGACAAACCTGGCCCCGCCCCTCTCAGAACCCAAAATGAGGGAAAGGAAAGCCATGAAGAAGAGTCAGAGGAGGCAGGAAGGAGACGCAGGAGGAGTTCCAGATGTCTGCTGATGGACAGATGTGTGTGTGTCTGTGTGTCTGTGTGTGTGTGTGTGTGTGTGTGTGTGTTGTGTGTGTGTGTCTGTGTCTGTGTGTGTCTGTGTCTGTGTGTCTGTGTGTGTGTGTGTGTGTGTGTGTTCTGTGTGTGTGTGTGTGTGTGTGTCTGTGTGTGTGTTCTGTGTGTGTGTTCTGTGTGTGTGTCTGTGTGTGTGTGTCTGTGTGTGTCTGTGTCTGTGTGTGTGTGGGTGTCTGTGTGTGTGTCTGTGTGTGTGTGTGTGTGTGTGACAGACCAGCAGCTGGTTTCACCTCCACTGGAATATTTCTCCTGTTGCTCCTCGTAAACTGTTGTGTTGCTTTAAATAAAGATGTTTAATAATGTGTGTACATTGTGTTTTACTTCACGCTTCACGCACGTTATTGTGTGATATCGTTCACTGTTTGTTCCCGGTTGTCGCCATGGTTACCGGTGTTCAGGTGAAGCGATGAGTGAACGTTATTGATCTGAGGTTCTAATAACCTGGTCATGTGATCCATCATGTGAGCAAGGAAGAAACTTTCACCACCAGAAGAATAAAAAACATTTGACTTTACTGCAGATTCGGCACAACGATGCTGTGTGTGTGTGTGTGTGTGTGTGTGTGTGTGTGTGTGTGTGTCCTCAGGCCGTGTGTGTCTTTTTGCCTCTGTGGGGATTTCTTTTAATGTGTCAACGGAAAAATAAAAGCGTCCTTACGCTCACACACACTCAGGCCCTGTGTGTGTGTGTGCGTGTGCGTGTGTGTGTGTGTGTGTGTGCGTGTTGAGATGTCTCTTACAAAGTGACTTAATCTGCTGTCACAGACACACACTCACAGACACACACAGTGCTGATTCAGCTGAGGAGGATTCTCGTCTTTTCTCTGGAGATGTTTGTCGTCAAAATGAAAGAAACTCAGTTTCCTCAAAACGAAGTTTTTAATATATTTTATTTACTTCAATGTGAAACACAAGTTTAACTTTTTATTGAACCACAGTGGTTTACAAGTAACTACACTGTGCATGTGTATGATACATGTATATACATTGCGTTTCAAAGGAGCAGCTAGCTTAGCTTAGCATCACACACGGGCCCTTTGGCGTCTCCGTGACAACGGCATTGAGCCCCTTAGGCGTCCTCAAACTGCAGATTAAACTCTTTAAATCCCCACGATGCTTCTTGTAAAACGCTGCCAGCGACAAATATCAAGTGACGAGGAGGAAACTTATAATCCTTAAGTAACATGATACAACCCTTAAATAACATGATACAACCCTTAAATGAACATGATACAACCCTTAAATGAACATGATACAACTCTTAAATGAACATGATACAACCCTTAAATAAACATGATACAACCTTAAGTAACATGATACAACCCTTAAGTAACATGATACAACCCTTAAGTAACATGATACAACCCTTAAGTAACATGATACAACACTTTAATGAACATGATACAACCTTAAGTAACATGATACAACCCTTAAATAAACATGATACAACCTTAAGTAACATGATACAACCCTTAATGAACATGATACAACCCTTAAATAAACATGATACAACCCTTAAATGAACATGATACAACCCTTAAATGAACATGATACAACTCTTAAATGAACATGATACAACCCTTAAATGAACATGATACAACCCTTAAATAAACATGATACAACCCTTAAGTAACATGATACAACCCTTAAATGAACATGATACAACCCTTAAATAAACATGATACAACCCTTAAGTAACATGATACAACCCTTAAATGAACATGATACAACCCTTAAATGAACATGTCGAGTACTTGTCAGAGGTACTGGAGTATTTCCCAGTATCCACAAACTTTTTCAAGTTGAAACCAATCGAACAAAAAAAAGATTTTAAGAGACTTAAAAAAAAAGAAAACAAAAGTTCAAAAAGAATCCCTTAAAAAGCCCCCCCCCCCCCCAAACCTTTCACGGGAATGAGTCCTGTCCTAGTTGTACCTGCGACACACACACACAGACACACACACACACACACACCCTTTTATGCAGCAGTGATGGCTTCAGAGCCAAGTTGGAGCCACTACAAAGGAGACCCCCCCCAAACGCAGGAGTAATGACACAGATATAAAAAGGGGGCGGGACCACACACACTACCTCAGAGGGGGGGTAAGAGGCTGGGGGGGAGTGGGGGCGCACGCACACACACACACACACAGATGGCTGAGGGTTTACGTGAAGGGACACACTAAATATCCCGTTAAATAGGTGACACACAACCCCCCCCTATCCCCCCCCCACACACACAAACACACAGACACACACACACACTGACTTTAGATTCATGTAAAATTCACTTCCTGTGAATTCGTCGTTTGAGGCGACAAAATATGTGAAAGTGACAAAGAGGGAAAAGAAGTCGCTTCGTTTCATGTTTCACCTCGTTATGGAGACGCAATATTTATGTGATGTAGATGGAGAGACGTTCATAATAAACACTAATACACGTGTAACATCTGTGTGCAGACGTATGAAGACACACACAGTCTGACTGGGAAGGTGGAGTTTATGTGAAACATGTAATGTGTGTTACATTAAATACGCTTCAGCCAAAGTGACTCACGTTGCATTTTCAACCCCGTAAGGAGAAGTGAGGGGTTAGGACACTTCAACATGGGACAAGGAGACAAGGAGACAAGGAGCAGCCGGGGTTCAAACTACCAACCCTGCAGCTACTTGATGAACCACCGTCACACCGCATGGAGACGTGTTCTACTACTTTAGGATGGTGTGAAGTACTTTGGGATGAAGTACTTTGGGATGAAGTACTTTGAGATAAAGTACTGATTCCGTGATCTCTCGCTTGTGATCGAGCTGCGGTTTGTTTGTGACGTGGTTGCCGTGGTTACCGCGACGACACAACAGGTCACCTCCTCCCTAAGTCAGGAGCTGTCGGAGTTTGTTGTGTGACCTGTTTCCAAAAGCCTTTTACGAGACACGACTCTCACACACAGACACACACACACAGACACACACACACACACACACACACACACACACACACACACACACACAGACACACACACACACAGACACACACACACACACAGACACACACACAGACACACAGACACACACACAGACACACAGACACACACACACACAGACACACACTCAGACACACACACAGACACACACAGACACACACTCAGACACACACACACAGACACACACACAGACACACACTCAGGACAGCGAGGAGGTGGTGCTGTTGCTGCCGTTTCAAACACGAACCCTCTGAGAGGTTCTTGTTGGGAAGTGTGTCAACAAACTATGATCACACACACACATACACACACACACACGCACACACACACAGACACACACAGACACACTGTTATCATCTGATATTCTAATTAGTACGACATCAAAACAGGAAAGAGGTCCACAAGCTCCCAGAGGACTCTCAGTCGGTCCAACAGCCTACCTTCGTGTGTGTGTGTGTGTGTGCGTGTGTGTGTGCGTGTGTGTGTGTGTGTGTGTGTGTGCGTGTGTGTGTGTGTGCGTTTGTGTGCGCACACCTCACATTGACAGCATCAGAAACTTTTCAGGTTGTTTCTGCTTCGGGGAGAAAAAACGTCATTTATTGCAGATTTGTGTCTCTTTGTTCTTTCTTCAGTCTTCAGTTGGAGCTCCGGGAATCGAACCCGCGGCGTCTTCCCCGTGCGTCCTTGTGTCCCTGCAGGTTGTCCCGTGCGTCCTTGTGTCCCTGCAGGTTGTCCCGTGCGTCCTTGTGTCCCTGCAGGTTGCCTGGTTGTGTTGCGCGTGGCGGCCGGCCAGCTGCCCTACTGTCGCCTGATTGAATCTCCCGGAGGGGGGGGGTCTGTTTCCTGGGGGACACGCAGGCGGACGGACACAAGAAGGACAGAAGACGTCTCTTGGTTAACATACCTGATGGACATTATAGAGCAAAAAGACACAATCTGAGAAGGACTATTGAAGTTTTTATTAAATTACATAAAAGAAAAAAGGACAAAAGAGAAACCGAACAAAAGGAGGAGTAGAAACAGAAAATGAGTACTCAGTGTACTCAATGTACTCAATGTATTCAATGTATTCAATGTATTCAGTGTACTCAATGTACTCAATGTATTCAATGTATTCAGTGTACTCAATGTACTCAATGTATTCAATGTATTCAGTGTACTCAATGTACTCAATGTATTCAATGTATTCAATGTACTCAATGTATTTGATGTATTCAATGTACTCAATGTATTTGATGTATTCAATGTACTCAATGTATTTGAGGTACTCATCAGTTTAAAATAAACCCACTGTGGTAATAGAACTTCTTCTCGAGGTGAAGTTCTGAGTTCTTCCTCTGTTCCTTCCTGTGACCTCTGACCTTTCTCCTAGCTGGTTGATTGGCTCTCTGAAGCATGTTAGTATATAAACACACACACACACACACACACACACACGGCATTAAATAAAGAGTGAATAAGAAGAAGATGCTGAGCGTTGATTCATCGTCCAATCAGAACTGTTCAGCGGCTTCAGAGGGAGGAGTCAAAGGAAAAAGAAGAAAATCCCTGAAAATATGAGAGACGGAGACGGAGACAGACGTGAGACACCAGGACGCCCTGCAGCTGCTGGCAGGTCAGTGCAGATTCTTATTCATGGAAGAAATGACACTGCATCTATTATTGGATATAAAGTGTAAAAGTATTTATCATTTAAATTCTGTTTCTGTATGTTTACATCCAAATTATATATATTTCAATTTCAAATCATATAAATAATCAATATTTTACTGATGTTATTTTTTGCTTATTATTTTTACTACAAATGCTATAAATGTATTATATATTACTTATTACTGTTATTATTGTCATTGTTAAAACAAATGATTGGGACAAAGATTATAATTATTTAAAATGCATCACATTTGTATTTCAATAATTCACATAAATTAAAAAACTACGGTGAATGATCATTAATTCTTAACATTAACAGCTTAACATTATTTACATTGACATACAAATATAATACTATTAATTAACAAAGAAAAATAAATACTAATGTGATCAATGAATTCATTGTATATAAATACCTTAATATACACACACACACACACACACACACACACACACACACACACACACACGCTTATGTACAAAAAATATCCTAAATGATTGTAGAAGCAGAAGTGAGAGAAGAAATATTGATGAATTCTCACCTTTGTCTTTGTCAGGACTGAGACATGAGGACGACTCGGGACTCTGAGGAGGTACAACAATGGGGAAAAATGTTTACTGTGTATTACAGTTGTATTACATGTGTATTACAGTTGTATTACATGTGTATTACAGTTGTATTACACGTGTATTACAGTTGTGTGTACTTTCTCTCACAAGCCCCAATAATAACAGATAATAATAAGAGAAATTTATCCCAGATGTTAATCTTCAGTCCGTCAGGTGCGCAACGTCCGGCTGCAGCTGTGCGGGTTTCAGACCAGGAAGTGGCCAGCTCAGGTCATGTGACCGCTGTGGACACGGCTGGGTCGCTCACGGTACGACACGCACGCACGCACACACACACACACGCTCTGCAGATGTCTTACGTCGCCACGGTGACACGATGTCAGGTGTTGCTGTCATCGCATCACCGAGAGCATCTGGAGAAAACATCTGCACGTGTTCCTCAGAGGCGGGATCACATCTGCTGGCTTCCTCTCCTCCGATTCGATACACTTCCATTTCTGTTTCACACCTTGAGTTTGTACTGTTGTTCTTTCTGTTCAGCTCTGGCGAAGCTCCGCCTCCGGGCCCGCCCGCCCGGCGGCGGCGGCCCGGTGGAGGTGGCCCTCCCCGGGCCGGTGCTGGACCTGAGCTCCCTGGTCCTCTACGGAGCTCAGGCCGTCCCCGTTCGCCTGAAGATCCTGCTGGACCGCCTGTACAGCGTCCTGAGCCCGCAGCAGGTACGGCCCGAGGTCCCCGAGCAGCTGCTCCCCAGGGGGCGTGTCCTCAGGTTGTGTGTTCTACGTCCTCCTCAGGTGGGCCACATACTGCACACGCTGGGCTGGAGTCTGGGGGACTACGTCAGGGGCTACATGCTGCAGGTAAGCGACCCGACAGGTGATCCACCGCGGTGAAGCTCATCTTCACTGACTTTATGACCGTAGAGGATCCAGCATCACTGTGAACAACCAGTGGGCCAAACTACTTATTCTACACAGTTATTTTACACACAGTTATTTTACACAGTTATTTTACACAGTTATTTTACACGTATATTCACCTTCTCTTATTTCTAAAGCACCTTTGAACCAATCGGCCTGTTTTGCACAATGAATATTTCCTCTGGTTCCTGAATAAAGAAAGAATGCAGAACAGAGAACACGCAGTGAAGATGGTTAAAGCCAGTAAAAGGGGAGGAGTTGACGCAGCGGTTTGATGTTTCCCGCCCAGCACCCCGGCGGGGCGCCGCTGGACCGATGGCTGACGGCGGCGCCCGAGGAGGAGCTGCTCATCCTCCAGCAGTTCCTGCGCTTTGGCGAGACTCGGCCCCTCGTGGAGCTGATGACGCTCCAGTGCCTCGCCGCCGTCGGCCACGTCTCCGACCTCCAGCCGAGCCCCGCCCCCGAGGGCCTTCGGCTGGCCGACGAAGTCGCCGGGACGTTCGGGTGTGCGAGGGGAGACTTGCGTCCGGTCTGCCGCTACGAGAAAATCAGCCCGGTTGACCACAAAGACACCGTCGGCCATTTTGAAAACTTTCCTGAGGCGGCGTCTTTGCTTCTGCCGTTCCCCTTTCCGAGCTGCGCCTGCTTGGCTCCTCCCACCAAGGTAACCAGAAGCGCCCCATCGCTGAGGGACAGAACGAAGCTTCTTTAGTTCTGATTTGGAGGGTTTTGTTTGTCCACCAGGAGCTGCTTCCTCCCAGTAAGTTGACGCGACGCCTGCGGAGGCTCAGTGGGGCCAAACCGCCCCGGAGGCAGGAGGGAGGAAGAGAGGAGGGGGAGGCCCCAAAAGTCAAAGCAGACCCAGAGAAGCCTAACAGGACCCGCTGCGAGCAGGAGGCCGACCTCCCACTGGCCAAACGGGAGGACACCTCCTCGCTCTCTCCTTCCCTTAGCGCCGCACTTGTTCCTTCGTCTTCCTTTTCCTCCTCTTCCTCTTCTCCCCCGAGGATTCCCCAGAAGCTCCACGGCTCCTCCTCCTTCCCTTTCAAGTCCCTCCCATCCTTCTCTTCCTCCTTCCTCTGCCCTCTTCCCAACTCCTCCTGTCCCTCCTCCCTCCGTCCTCTTGCATCCTCGTCTTCCTCCCTCTGTCCTCTCCCCTCTTCCCTCTGCTCCCTCCCTTCTGTTTCCCCAGCAGGGGTCCGCAAGGGGAGAGTCTGCTGCAGCGTTTGTGAGGAAAAGCTTCTATGACAAAGGTACCAATGTTTCGGCTTCACATCCAGTATTTAGAGGGGAGGGGAGCTCCTCAGGGTTCAGGTTTAGATCCCCTACTTATTTGCTTCTTGGTGTTCCACAGGGTTCCATATGAGGTCCTCTCACTTAATGCGTGTCTCAGGGTTTATAAATGACTGAACTCAAGGTTCTTCACTGGTCTTCAGATGAGAACAACCGAACGTTTCCTCTTTACCGCAGTGAACCGAGCTCATGAGAGTGTTCGTGCTGCTCAGCCTCCCTTCTGTCTCGGCAGGAACCCTGAAGATCCACTACAACGCGGTGCACCTGAAGATCAAGCACGGCTGCACGGTGCCGGGCTGCTGCATGGTCTTCAGTTCGCTGCGCAGCCGCAACCGGCACAGCGCCAACCCCAACCCCCGGCTGCACGCGGGCGCCGGCCGGGACGCGCACGCCGGCCCACAGGGGACGAGGCGCTGGCCGTCCTTTGGCGACAGGAC
The DNA here is from genome assembly GCA_021346845.1 of Apeltes quadracus. Lineage (NCBI taxonomy): Eukaryota > Metazoa > Chordata > Actinopteri > Perciformes > Gasterosteidae > Apeltes > Apeltes quadracus. The sequence goes on along the minus strand of CM037923.1, from coordinate 1,719,492 downwards.
GAGGACGCACGCCCGCGGACCCGGGAGTCGAGCGGTGGTGAGGACGCTCGTCGCGGTGCGCCCCCCTTACCTCCAAGGCGCTCCGAGCCGAGGCCCCGAGGGGAGCCCGACCTCGCCGGGGTTGCCTTCGTCTCTCGCCGCTTCGGTGGACGAAACCGTACGCCGCCGACGCCCGCCGGACCCCGGCAGCAACCACGCGCCGCCCTCCCCCCCGCCATGCCCCGCCCCTGTCACCATGTCACGTGATCCGTCAAAAGCGAGAAGAGGACCCGGCGGTCGACAGGCAGCGGCGGTGGGAGTCCGGTGCCTCTTTGCCAAAGAAGAAGCCCAGGAAGTCGAGCATGCCGGTGAAAATAGCGAGAGACGGGAGGGACGGGAGGGACGGGGGGGCGGACGAGGACGAACGTGATTGATTGGTCTAGTTTACTTTATGGACACATTTAAAAATCAATTAATCTACATCAAGATTCTTTGACAATAAAGTCGTCAGCTTATTGGAAGCCGACTGACGTAAGAACACAGTTCATGTGAATCCTGCATGTTTTATGTGTGTCTTTAATAAATCATACCGCTCTGTCTCCTCTCTGGTTAGTCATTTAATCACTGCAACAACCATGAAAAAGATAAATAAAAAATATACTAACAATAATGAATTTAATTTGAATGAATGTTTAACTTGTATTCCGTGTTTTTCTGTATCCACGTGTAAATATTAAACCACAGAAAAAGGGAACCTTTGAGCCTTTGACTCTGGTCCCGGTTCCCCGTCGGACGACATTTCTGCTCGCACCGAGAGACCGGAAACGCAGCTACGCTAGTGAACCGCGGCGGGCCCGGTCCTGCGGCATGTCCCACGGGGGGGTCCTGAGGCGCTTCGTCGCGCGCAGGCTCGCCGCCGCCTCGCGGGAGATCCTCGCGGTCGTGGACCGGATCGTGGCCGGATACGAGGAGGAGGCGTCGGGCTTCCGGCGGGAGATCGAGCGGCTGGAGGAGCAGCTGGAGCTCCTGCGGGGAGCAGCGGGCCGCGACGCGGCAGGTTGGTGCTCCTGTTTACACATGAAACGTATAAATATGACACCATTAAAACCTCTCATGGTTTCCTCATTTCTGTGTTTCAATCGAATCAAACAAAAGCACAACAAATCACATATTCTCTTCTTCTCTCAACAAAATGCAGATGTGAGGAGCAGCGGGATCCTCGGGGAGGAGCAGGTGGAGGAGGAGGAGGAGGAGCAGGAGCAGCAGGAGGAGGAGGAGGACGTGGACGAAGCAGCCAGAGAACCTTGAAGCTCCGTCAAGGTTCTTCACATTTATTTCTTATCCTTTGTCTTCATCCACGAGTAGCGGCAGCGGACGGACCGCCATCTTCCTTCTGTCCCGTAGTTTCTCGCCCAAGCGTCCGCGTCGGCAGCGGAGGGCCGGCAGACCTCAGACCGGCGCCGCTCGGACCCACCTGGACCTGCGGATCCGGATGCTGCAGGACTCCCGGGCCGACGTGCTGCCGGCCGGCGGTGAGAGCGGCGGCGGAATCGCTTTCCTCGTTTCTGACAGGCGGCGGTCTGAAGGCGTCCTCACGTCCCCCTGTCTCTCCTCAGGCCTGAAGGCGTGTCCCACGCTGAGGCTGCGCTGTCCCCGGGGCCTGCAGGAGCCGGACTTCCTGGACCTGCTGCGCTCCTCCTTCCCGCAGCAGTGCGGCGGCGCCGGGCGCTTCGAGGTCTTGACGTCGGACCGCCGGCGGCGGCTGAGGCCTCTGAGGGTGGCGGCGCTGACGGAGGAGGAGATCAGGAGGAGCGTCGGCGGCTCGGGGGAGGCGTCCACGCTCTACATCCGTCCTCCAGGTACCGGACCCCCGGGACCAGCAGGCCCGTGTCCCCCCGAACCGCCGAGAGGACGACTCGTTCAAAGCGCCGTGTTTATTCACGTTCCACAAAAAGGAGCAATAGTTTGATTTCATGTTGACAGAATCTGGTTAAAGGAAAAACTTTATTAGTTTATTTAGATGGACGTGTCAATGAAATATCACAATATAAAGAAGTGTTCGTAACGCAAGAGGTGTTGAAGAACATGAGGATGATGATGATGAACAGTTTAGTTTAAATCCCTTTTAGACAAAGTCGGAGCCTCCGCAGGCCGAAGGAGCAGAAGGAGCCGAAGGAGCAGAAGGAGCAGCCGGACTGGAGACGAGGTGAGAGGAGGAGTTCAGAGACGCGTTGAGTCTGAATGTCGACGCTCGTTTTATGTTTTTGTGAGATATTTTCTAAAACCAAAGAGCCAAGTTCATTTTTAAAAGGCGAGCGGCGCCTCGTGACTCATTGATGTTTGCAGACGTTAAACTCCTCCCTTCTCCTTCTGTCCCAGCAGCCTGCTTCAGGAGGTCAAAGGCAGCGAGGAGGATCATCCAGACATGGAGACGGAGGGAGCTGATGTTGAGGACGGTGCGACGGCAGAGCCAGCAGGAAGTGAAGGTCGCCGTGGTAACGGTGACGAGGAGGGAGGAGAAGAAGAAGAAGCCAATCACAGCGACGAGGACTGGAAATCAGACGCGAGCGTCCCGGCGCTGCAGCCAGAGACGCCGACGAGACAAGAAGCAGAGAAGACGAAGCGCGCCGGCGCTCCGTCCTGCACCGTCTGCGGCGCCGCGGCAACAATGGAGGCAGGCCGGACACTCCGGGGAGGAGCGCCGCGACTGCGCCGTCTGCCGCGCCGTCCCAGAGGACCGCCGGAGACTCCAGAAGGCGGGAAGACCAAACAAACGTCCACAAACGCGGCGCAAGCCGCCGGAGAGGCCGCTGGAGGCCGGCGCCGACGGGAAGGCGCAGCTCTGCGGCGTGTGCGGCAAATCCCTCAGCGACTACAGATCGCTGAGCCGCCACAAGATGACGCACTCCGGGGAGAGACCCCACTGGCTGCCCGACCTGCGGGAGGCGCTTCAAGCTGCCCGGGACGCTGAGGCAGCACGAGAAGATCCACGCGGCCCGCGAGCGCTCGCACCTCTGCCACGTCTGCTGCAAGATGTTCCTCACCGGCAAGCAGCTGCAGATCCACCTGCGGACGCACAGCGAGGAGAAGCCGTACCGCTGCGGCGAGTGCGGCCGCGGCTTCACCACCAAGGGGCCGCTGACCATCCACATGCGCGTCCACACCGGGGAGGCGCCCTACCGCTGCCCCGACTGCGGCTGGGCCTTCAAGCGCAAGATCAACCTGGACAACCACGTGACCATCCACTCGGGCCTCAAGCCCTTCGTGTGCGGCGTGTGCGGGAAGGCGTGCGCCCGCAAGTCCTACCTGACGGTGCACATGAGGACGCACAACGGGGAGAGACCGTACAAGTGTTCGCTGTGCGACAAGGCCTTCACGCAGAGCCACTGCCTGAAGACGCACATGAAGAGCCACAAGGGGGCGACCTGACTTTACCTGCCGTTTGAACCGCAGCGATTAAGCTACGAAATAAAGGTGTTGTGTTGTTGTTTTTGGTGCAACGCGTCGTACTCTGATTCAAGTAAACAACTAAACAGGTTTTCAGTTGGAGAAATTATGATTTTGATCAGATGGTGACATGAGAGGAAAAGTTAAGCAATAAAGCTGTTAAGAGACATTAAGAGACAAACGATGGTTTCATTATTCCACTATTTGAATACCAGTGAGATGAAACATCAAAGCCAATTATGACGTTTATTCCTTTATTTAAATGTTATTCATATCATTATGCTACATTACAGTTGGACAAACCTCATATTGTTCTATAGTGTACACATGTATTCAAAACCATCCGTTAGACGCACACACACACACACACACACACACACACACACAAACACAACACAACACACATGTTGTCATTGTTGATGGTTCAGATTTAGAAAATGTAAATGATTTTGATTTATTAATGTTTTTATGTTTGTATTTTTGTTCTGTCTTACAAATGTAATGACACAATAAATAATAGAACGACAGTCTCGGTTGTTTTACTTTTAATATATTTTTCCTGTGTATTATTAGTACTTTTGGTGTGAGTGAGAGTGTATACTTTGTGGTATTAGTACTTTTGGTGTGAGTGAGAGTGTATACTTTGTGGTATTAGTACTTTTACTGTGAGTGAGAGTGTATACTTTGTGGTATTAGTACTTTTACTGTGAGTGAGAGTGTATACTTTGTGGTACTTGGTGAGCGGAAGTGCTGCGGCCGTGTTTCCGGTCGGACTGTTTTTGCGGACGGACCAGTGCACCTTGGACTCTCTCGTGACTTTTCTTCTCTTCCTCGTGAATAAACTGGTGATTTAAACATGTGCAGCTTCCAGCGGGTCCTCCGCCTCGCGGACAGGTGCAGCAGGTGGCGTTTGAACTTCCGGTTCTTGCACGTGAGCGCGTGTGTTAACTTCTCGTCGCGTGTAACCGACCGACACACCAACGGTGCCCGCAGCTACACGAGCTCCGCCCGGACCGGACCGGTCCGGATCGGCTGCGCATCCGGGTTCTGGGGGGACACCGCGGCCTCAGGTAGGGCCGCGGACACCTGTCGCACTAGCTAGTAGCATTAGCCTCACCGTGCTAACGCACAGTGTATTTAGTGTATATGTATCTGGCACGTAAAGTTAATAAGTAGCAAAGAGCAGTGAAGACATTGTTTGAAGTCGTCCTGTGTAGTTTTGACCCATTAACCACGTGATGAACGTTCCCGCAGTGCCTCAGCTGGTCCACGGCGGGGCGCTGGACTTCCTGGTGTTTGACTACCTGAGTGAGATCACCATGTCCCTGCTGACCGCCGCCCGGAGCAAGACGCCCGTGAGTCCTCAGCGTCCCCTCCTCACGTCCTTTCCTAACCACTTGACCCCTGGGAGGAAAGGGAGACGTGTGTGTGTGTGTAACGTGTGTGTGTGTGTGTGTGTGTGTGTGTGTGTGTGTGTGTGTGTGTGTAACATGTATGTGCGTGTGTTTATATCATGTGACGATGTGTCCCGTAGAATCTGGGTTACGCTCCGGACTTCGTCCACGTGGCTCTCGCTCCGTTTATTAACGACATCCAGAGGAAAGGTGAGCGTCTCCCGTGACGTCCGTCCCCGTGTCCTTCCTGTTCACTTCCTGTATGACATCATCGCCTCCCCTCAGGGATCCGGGTGGTCAGTAACGCGGGAGGAGTCAACCCTCTGGCGTGCGCCGAGGCCATACAGGAGGTCATCAGGAAGGCCGGCCTGGACCTCAAGGTCGCCGTGGTAACCGGGGACGACCTCATGCCCCACGTAAGGTTGCTGTGGCAACGGCGTCATCGCCATCCTCAGCTTTTAGCAGACCTACGATTCTGACTCCTCCCCCTTCGTGTTCCCCCCCTCCCCCCTCAGAGAAGCAGCCTCTCTGAAGTAAAGATGGCGGCTGACGGCAGCACGCGGCCGTTACCCAGAAGCCTCCACAGCATGAACGCTTACCTCGGGTACGGTTGTTTCCCCGTCACTCTTTCATACGTGTCCGTGTAAATAAGTGCCCCCCCCTGCTTGCCCCCCCAGGGCCCTGCCTATCCGCCGCTGCCTGGACCTGGGCGCGGACAGTCGTGGTGTCGGGTCGCTGCGTGGACAGCGCCGTGGTTCTGGGGCCTCTGATGCACAGCGTGCGTTCCTCATCCTCGTGAATGACCGCAGTGTGTTTAACGAGGACACAGACGCACTGTTCTGTGTGCGTTTTCAGTTTGACTGGGGGAGGACGGACTACGACCTGCTGGCCTCCGGCAGGTAAACCCGCAACGCACAGACGTGGGGGAGGAGCTGGAGGCGGAGCTTCAAACCAAAACATCAAACGTGCCAGAAATAAAGAGTCACACACAGAATATGAAAGAAAAGTGTGTGTGTGTTTATGTTTGCGTGTGTGCGTGTGTGCGTGTGTGTGCGTGTGTGTGTGCGTGTGTGCGTGTGTGTGTGTGTGTGCGTGTGTGCGTGTCAGCCTGGCAGGTCACCTGATCGAGTGCGGCGCTCAGAGCACCGGTGGCGTTTTCACTGATTGGCACAAAGTTCCCGACTGGTGAGACGATTTGAACACTTCCTTCACGCTCGTTTCACAGTTGTCGCCATAGAAACAACAACAGCATTGTGCAAAGTAACCTCCCGCGTGTGCAGTGTGACGCGGCGTGATCCCGCCTCTCAGGGACCTCATGGGCTTCCCGGTGGTCGAGGTCGCCCCCGACGGCGCCTTCGTCCTCTCCAAGCCGCCCGCCACCGGCGGCCTGGTCTCCTTCGGCACGGCGGCCGAGCAGCTGGTGTACGAGATCGGAGACCCGCGGCGCTACCTGCTGCCCGACGTCACCTGCGACTTCAGCCAGGTGCTCATCCAGGAAGTGGCAGGTACCCAGAGAGGGAAGAGGGGGGAGGAAGGGGGGGGGGAGGGGGGGGGCGACTCTGAGGACGCGACCGCAGGCTGAACTCTGGAATGTTTTCAGACCCCAGAAACCATCTGGAGGCGATAAACAAACCCTGAATAAACTCGCTATCGGCCGTTGTTTCCCTCCAGAAGTAAACAGGTCCTCCGATTGAACCCGTCTGCAGCTCCTCTCGATAAGTCAGCTGACTCGCCGCCGCGCGCCGGCCGATGAACCCGCCGTGTTCTGCTGAGCATCACGGAACCGAACTCCGTTCAGAAGAAGAGACTTAACAAAACCTCATCGTTTCGTGGTTATTATGACATTCATTCGTGTGTGTGTGTTCAGGCGTTGACGGAGGTGCTGTCATGGTAACGGGGGCTAAAGGCTCACCTCCATCACATGACTACAAGGTAAGGTTTTTAACGTTTTTGGAAATATTCTGCGTGTTTGAAACACGCGCCCTCACCCCTCCTCACCCTTCCCTCCTCCTCCCCCCCCCCCCCTCCCCCTCCCTGCAGGTGTGCGCCACCTACATGGACGGCTACAGAGCGACGGCGGTTTGTCCCGTCGGCGGCCCGAGAGCGGCGGAGAAGGCCAGAAGGACCGCCGAGAGCATCATCAAGCGGTGGGCGGAGCAACGGAAACGCCTCCACCGGACCTTTGTGTGGCGCTGACCTGTGTACGTGTGTGCGTGTGTGTGTGCGGTGTGCGTGTGTGCGTGTGTGCGTGTGTGCGTGTGCAGCACCAGGCGGATGCTCGAGCAGCTGAAGCTGGAAGACTTCTCCTCCGTCAACGTCCAGATCCTCGGAGCCGAGGACACGTACGGACCCAACGCTCGCTGCCAGGTGACGCCACACGGCGCGCGTGTAGGGCCGCTGAAGGGTGACTGACCTCTGACCTCTGACCTGTCGTCTGTGGCAGCAGAGCTCCAGGGAGGCGGTGATCTGGATGGCCGCCCACCACAAGCAGAAGAAAGCTCTGGAGATCTTCGCCAGAGAAATCGCTCCTGCAGGAACAGGAATGGGTATTTTACTTTGAAACGCCTCACCGCTCGCCGCCTTCATTACCCACAGTGCAACAGTTCTGTCAAAGATGCAGGCTGTGCTAAAGCTGCAGCTCATTGCACAAATTCAGAATTGCTTCACAATTTTACCATCATTTTTAGTGGAACTTTCACAGCTTTGTGTCAAGAGTTTCACAATAAAAGCACCGATGAGCGGGCTGGACTCGCAGTAGAAATGGAAGTCGTGCTTGAAGTCACTTGAGGCCTCGTCCTCCCCGTCGCACACGCGGGCGTGACCTCCGTGTGACTCCGGACAGGAAGCTGAGCTCAGACCAGCTGCTGGATACAAACACTGTGTCTCCTCCTCACAGCTCCCGGCCTGACCGGCATCGTGGGCGGACGACCCCGAGTGTGAGTTTAGGACGCGCACACGCAACACGCACACGCAGACACGCACACACGCACGCACACACGCACGCAAACACACACACACACACGCAGACACGCACACATGACCGAGTGCCGCGTCCCCCGCAGGTCTCCGGTGCTGAAGCCGTTCTTCTTCTTGCATCCCAAAGCCGAGCTGAAGGTGAGTCTCCGTCTCAAAGACGTCTCTGTCTCCTGTTCGTGAGTCTGAGGATGAAACCCTGCAGGTGGACGTCCACGTCGGGGGCGAGCTGGTGGAGACTCTCGAGGAGGCGGAGCCTGACCCCCTGGAGCAGGAAGCCCCTCCCACCTCAGCACAGGACGAACCCGACGCAGGTAAACCGGCCCAGCGGAGGCTCCGGGACCCATGAGGTCTGTGGGCCGTCGGCCCCTCGAGAAGGTTCCAGAGGTTCCAAAGGTTCCATGGAGAGAATCCCTTTCGCCCTGTTGTCTGTGGGGGTCAGAGCCTCCATTTGCTCCTAAGAAGTATCCTCAAAGGCCCCTGAAGAGGTTCAGACGTCCCTGACGGGGCTCGAGTGGTGCTTGAGGGGTCCTGAGAAGGGGCGTGGTCAGTCCTTGAAGAAGTTCCAGGGTCCTTGATTCATGTCGGTTATTGATTATGGACGACAGACGGAGCGCTGTGGAGGGATTTGTTGTTACTGATGTCTGCCTCCAGAGGGCGCCGTGTGTGTGTGTGTGTGTGTACAAGTTGGCAAAAAGGACGCACACACACACCTTTTGTCCTCTGAGGTGGAAGTGGAACACAAAGCTTCACACTAACGACGTCGTTCTGACGCACTGAAATTCTTTCGTTTCTAAAGGCAACACAAAGTACTACGACATCTGTTTGTGTTTCTTACATGGATGACCAATGTAATACATTTGTATAATTAAGACTTATATTTTGGGCATTCTTCAATATCTTTTCCAACATTTTACCAAAATAATTTCTCATTCATTTAATTTACTTTCTTTCACAATTTACTCTACAAAATAAAATATAATAGATTTGTTTTTCTTTGCTTCTGAAAAAAGAGCTTCAGATGGAAAGAGGATGAAACCAGAACAATAAGGTTGTTATGGGAGGCGATTGTGACCCAGGAGGTGGTTTTAAACGGGCGACGTCGCCATGACGACGTCCACTTCTCGATCCCGCCTGTGTTAAACACACGTTTGCCTCCGCAGAGCTTCCCAGCGGCCCACACAGCTTCCGCCTGGAGGAGCTGGCCTTCACCCGCAGCGGAGACAAAGGAGACGCCGCCAACATCGGTGAGGGGTGCACTATGTGGCCGCTTAGCTTAGCTTAGCTTAGCTTAGCATTAGCGCTGGAAACCAGAGAGATGCTTCCTTTCTGCAGGTGTGATCGCGCGTCATCCCCTCTTCTTCCCCTACCTGAAAAAGCACCTCACTTCTTCTGTGGTGGAGGACTACTTCTCCCACCTCATCGAGCCGGGCACCGACAACGCCGTCACGCGGTGAGTCTGCATACACAGCGCTACGAGTAGCACACACGCACACACACACACAGACACACACACACACAAACACACACAGACACACACACAGGAATCCCCCATACTCAAACTGTTCATAAACGCAGGTACAACTCTATGGTCTCCTCCTTAAATCTAACACGCTGAACAACATCTGTAAAGATCACAAGTGAAGATGCTGCTTGGTTTTAATGTTGTTTTTTTATGGACGAAAGTTTGACAAATCTCAGCTGTTCTTTGAACGTTATTTAGACTCAACAGTGATTGGTGGACTGAGAGGAGTCAGCAATGAGGACCTGAACCACATCTGTCCTCTTCACACGATGTTTGCAACGTCACGTCGAGTTTCATGTTCAGACATCTTAACCGTGTTAGTGGCTCCGCCTCCAAGCCCAATAACCCACATTCAACCGAGCGATGATGTCACACGGCTTCAAACCGACACACCGAACCTTCAAAGACCTCCGATGAGTCAGAACCGACATCAAAGGCTGAAATATGAAACCAAAGCTGCATCCTGTGCAGTGACCAGCAGGGGGCGACTCCTCTGCTCCCATAGACGTCTATGAGGAAATGACTCTACTTCTCTGTAGTGACCAGCAGGGGGCGACTCCTCTGCTCCCATAGACGTCTATGAGGAAATGACTCTACTTCTCTGTAGTGACCAGCAGGGGGCGACTCCTCTGCTCCCATAGACGTCTATGAGGAAATGACTACTTCTCTGTAGTGACCAGCAGGGGGCGACTCCTCTGCTCCCATAGACGTCTATGAGGAAATGACTCTACTTCTCTGTAGTGACCAGCAGGGGGCGACTCCTCTGCTCCCATAGACGTCTATGAGGAAATGACTCTACTTCTCTGTAGTGACCAGCAGGGGGCGACTCCTCTGCTCCCATAGACGTCTATGAGGAAATGACTCTACTTCTCTGTAGTGACCAGCAGGGGGCGACTCCTCTGCTCCCATAGACATCTATGAGGAAATGACTCTACTTCTCTGTAGTGACCAGCAGGGGGCGACTCCTCTGCTCCCATAGACGTCTATGAGGAAATGACTACTTCTCTGTAGTGACCAGCAGGGGGCGACTCCTCTGCTCCCATAGACGTCTATGAGGAAATGACTCTACTTCTCTGTAGTGACCAGCAGGGGGCGACTCCTCTGCTCCCATAGACGTCTATGAGGAAATGACTCTACTTCTCTGTAGTGACCAGCAGGGGGCGACTCCTCTGCTCCCATAGACATCTATGAGGAAATGACTCTACTTCTCTGTAGTGACCAGCAGGGGGCGACTCCTCTGCTCCCATAGACGTCTATGAGGAAATGACTACTTCTCTGTAGTGACCAGCAGGGGGCGACTCCTCTGCTCCCATAGACGTCTATGAGGAAATGACTCTACTTCTCTGTAGTGACCAGCAGGGGGCGACTCCTCTGCTCCCATAGACGTCTATGAGGAAATGACTCTACTTCTCTCTGGATTTATTCCCTCAGTAACAGTCTTCTTTAATGCAGCATGATGTTCATTTAGTGAATTATGGTCCATGTGGAGTCAAACGGACCATAAATCAGGGGACGCTTGAGGGCGGGGCTACACGCTGACTGACAGGTCTCTAGCAGAGACGTATACGCGTCTTCAAGTCTTCCTCCCTCCTGTATGGCCACTTGTTCACTGGTTTCAAATAAAAAGAGGTTGAACTGGAGGCTTCAAAGCGGAAGTGACGTCATGTCTCACTTCTTAAATACGTACTTGTGTATCTTCTCGTCTGACGGCGCTGCGGCATGTTGGCAATTAAGCGCGTTGACGAGGTGGGCGGAGCCGCTCGCACCCCGAAACACAGGCTCTTCATTAGTGAAACCTCAGCGCTCGTTAAAGCTGCAGGCGGCGCGCACACACACACACACACACACACACACACGGTTAACTACTTGCAGACACACAAGCACAAGTTTTGCATTGATCACATGCGACACCGCAACCCCTCAACGCATAAACGTCCACAAACACAGGCCTGCATTCATAACAGGCCCGTCTGACCCACACACACACACACACACACACACACAACGTGGGCAATAAACCACCACACCAACACGTGGTGCCAGTCGGTCTGCGTCTGTGTGTGTGTGTGTGTTGAAGGTGTGCGTTGCCGAGGTTACGGGTGTGATTTTCTTGTGTGTGTGTGTGTGTGTGTGTTTCTGCAGTTACACTCTGCCAGGCATCCACGGCCTCAACTTTGTCCTGCAGAGCTCGCTGGGAGGAGGAGGGGTGGCGTCTCTACGCAGCGACCCCCAGGTAACACACACACACACAGACACACACAGCGCTTCCTGTCTCTCGTCAAAGAGGTGCAGAAGAAGCCAAACGGAGTAGAAGTTTGAACGTTTCCCCCCGATGCTTTCATCGTGTACGTGTTGTTTTGATTAACGTTTCATAAAATGTGATTCGGTTATTCGATCCGATGCTCGTTGGACCTTCAGTCATCAGTGAACCAGATTCTATACGCGTGTAGATGTTTGGAAACGTCTCCTCTCTTCTTCATGGGCATCATGTCAGATACCAGCTGCCCTTTGACCTCTGTGTCATCATCCTCTTCACCTTATCTTTATTCTTCTTTTCAAGCTCCTCCTCCTCCTCCTCTTCTTCCGTTGTTTACTGCCTCGCTGGAATCCACTTTACATCAAAGAAACGCACTCTCTGCGTGCCAACACACACACACACACACACACACAGGCGCACAGAGGGAGCGTGAATGGACACACATTACGGTGGTTGTTGTTGTTGTTGTTGTGGGAACAAAGTGGTGTTTGTTTGTTCCTCTCAGGGAAAAGCCTTCGGTCAGATGCTGCTGGACGTCACGCTGCACGGACTCCCCGACCTGAAGTCCCTGGTGGACTGAGACACGAGAGAATTAAGAACATTAACGGATGAAAGGCCCAACTAACGTTAGCGTCATTCATCACGTCCTGTGTACTCGTGGTGACAGTCATCGTATTTAAATAAATAACTAAAATCTCACCAGCTCATCACTGACATGAAGACAAGTCATTTTTATATTACAAGTTGACTAATATGTAATCTTTAAATATGCAAATGAGGCATTCATTTAGGTTAAATATGCAAACCGATAAAGGAATGAAATAAGCAATAAAAACCTTCCAATAGAGGAACACGACCCACAATCTGCAACCTGACCTCTGTGACCCCGGCGGTTTGGAGACATTGGGCCTCAGGTTGGTGTGCAGACCCCCACCCCCCCCCCCCCCCCTCGGCTCCGGTGTTCGCCGGCCTGCAGGAATGTGCGTCTGCTTCCACACAGAACGTCCCTCCGGCTTCCAGGCCGCGTTCCTGTAATTGCAAACAGACCCGAGCTGCAGGCGAGACTTTGTGCTCGGCAGCTTCCGTCAACTCAGGATCCCCCCCCCCCCCTCCCCACCTCCCCCAACGAGGGAGAGATCTCCCCCTCTCTGGACTTTCACTTCTTTGATACTTTCTGGAGAAGAAAAACCGAAACCACGATGCTCCGAACAGACTTAGAGATTCACACGCAATAAAAGCATAAAATAACCACAACAAGCACAAACGGTGCTTCCACAAACCAACTGGAACCAGAGATGTGTGACTACGAATCGGACCGGCGGTTCGATCGGTTTCAGCCAGGTGTTAAAATCCAAGCTGTAAATTCCAGCTCCGTTTCCCGTTTTCATAAAAAACAAAGCTCAGATTTCATGTGGAAACTTTGACTCGCATCTGTCTGCAGCGTTAATTAGAACTTTTACCAGCTATTTCTTCACATGTCGTGGCTGTTTGACGTCCTTTGATTTCTGGTGTTCTTGTATAATTGTGTGTAAAAGTTTGCATCCTGCAGAATGTCCCACTACGGCCGAGCCTTTAGTCTCCACTGAGCCAACTGGGGTATTTGGTGACGAAGCAGTGGCCCCGCGATGGAGCCCTGTGGGACGCCGCCGACTCCCGCCGACTCCCGACCGACTCCGACCGACTCCCACCGACTCCCGCCGACGCAGGCGACGTCCATGTTCTTTCTTCTGACGATCAAACGCATGGTTTCCTCAGAATGTGGAATCGCGTCGGAATGTAAATGAAGTTATGGAAGTGTTTTTTTTTTTTCATTTAACGGTGTGATTCTGCTCAGATTGATTAAACGTGTTTTCGTGAGGAACTTGTGTGCGTCGATCCGTGAGAGAGCCGTTGATCGTTTGTCATCACATTCAGTCCTTTTCTCCTCCTCTGTCGCGCCGCACAAAGGGAGATAAATGACTTCTCATCACTCATTATTCTTTATTCTTTTATCGCTCTTTTGGTGTCACACACAAACACGGAGACTCACACAAACACGTAGACGCACACACACACGGAGACGCACAAAGTTCAACCAGAGAGAAGTTGTTGGCATCTCTTGCACGGACAAACCATTAATTACCTTTGGATTCCTTGTGACTTTTTCTTCCACTTATATTAAACTAGACAAAGATTAGCTAATTAGAGCTAAATAGCGAGCTAGCTAAACGGTGTAAATCGTTTGTCTTAAACTGTTTAAACACAAGTAAACTAAGAAGCACAATATTAGTTTACTACGGAAAAAAATGAATTCATATTTAACGGAAAACAAAACATTTTCTGAACCTTTGAAGCGTTTCAACGTTATTCACAAAAACTTCATAAAATCACTTCACTTCCTGTAAAAGGGATTTTAACTGATTTTCGACTCATGAATTCGTCGTCATCGATGTGATTCACTGATCAATAACTGACCTGAGACCAGCGAGGCCGCCGCCTGCGAGCTACGATGCTGATTCAGCTCTGCTTTGCAGTTCGTAACGTCCCCTCCCCAAACGGCTGGAGAGCATTAACACACACGCACGCACGCACGCACGCACGCACACACACACACACACACAGTGAGCCCCCCCCCCCCTCACACACACACACACTGAGCCCCCCCCTCACACACGCACACACACACACACACACACACACACACACTGAGCCCCCCCTCACACACACACACACACACACACACACACTGAGCCCCCCCTCACACACACACACACGCACACACAGTGAGCCCCCCCCCCCCTCACACACACACACACGCACACACAGTGAGCCCCCCCCCCCTCACACACACACACACACACACACAGTGAGCCCCCCCCCCTCACACACACACACACACACTGTCACTTAGCTTTCTTCTTGGGTTCGGATCACATCAACACACATCTCATCCTCCCAGTCAATCGACAGGCTCCCTCAGGGGGGGGCGCACAGTGTGTGTGTGTGTGTGAGAGGGGGGGGGGCCCAGTGTGTGTGTGAGAGGGGGGGGGGCTCAGTGTGTGTGTGAGCGTGTGTGTGTGAGAGGGGGGGGGGGGGGGGGGCTCAGTGTGTGTGAGAGCGTGTGTGTGTGTGTGTGAGAGGGGGGGGGGCTCAGTGTGTGTGTGTGTGTGCGTGTGAGGGGGGGGGGCTCAGTGTGTGTGTGTGTGTGTGTGTGTGTGTGTGTGAGAGGGGGGGGGCTCAGTGTGTGTGTGTGTGTGCGTGTGAGGGGGGGGGGCTCAGTGTGTGTGTGTGTGTGTGTGTGTGTGTGTGTGTGTGTGTGTGTGTGTGTGTGGGTGAGGGGAGGGGGGGGGGCTCAGTGTGTGTGTGAGGGGGGGGGGGCTCAGTGTGTGTGTGAGCGTGTGTGTGTGAGGGGGGGGGGGGGTCTCAGTGTGTGTGTGAGCGTGTGTATGTGTGAGGGGAGGGGGGGGGCTCAGTGTGTGTGTGAGCGTGTGTATGTGTGAGAGGGGGGGGGGGCTCAGTGTGTGTGAGAGGGGGGGGGGCTCAGTGTGTGTGTGAGCGTGTGTATGTGTGAGGGGAGGGGGGGGGCTCAGTGTGTGTGTGAGCGTGTGTATGTGTGAGAGGGGGGGGGGGCTCAGTGTGTGTGAGAGGGGGGGGGGCTCAGTGTGTGTGTGAGCGTGTGTGTGTGAGGGGGGGGGGGGGGCTCAGTGTGTGTGTGAGCGTGTGTATGTGTGAGGGGAGGGGGGGGGCTCAGTGTGTGTGAGAGGGGGGGGGGGGCTCAGTGTGTGTGTGTGTTTCCATAATCTAAACCCCTCGGGGGGGAGGGGGACCCTAATCCCCCCAAATCCTCTCTTTCTCCTTAAAGGGAAAATAAAAAGAGCAGCAGGAGAGTGAGTGAATGAATGAGTGGGTGAAACCGTTGCGTTACCCACAATGCTCGGCTGCGGCGTTCCCACACTTGTTTCCAGGGTGAAGGACCTGAGTTTTTTCTCCTGGTTTTCTTCAGACATCACGATGTTGTTGCTTCACTGATCTCGAACCCCGAGGAAGCTCTAAGGACGTTATTCATGACGTCACACGTGTTATTGTGCTGATAGTTGGCCGGGCAGCGACCAGCAGGGGGCGACTCTTCTTCCCTCCGCAGCGTTTAGACGCAACGAGTCTGTTTCATCCTCTTTACCTTCATGGAGACGCTTCCACACTCCTGCAGGAGGAACGACTCCAGCTCTGCCAGTCTGTGTTTAACCAGAGGAGCTGAGTCTGCAGTTCACTGTGCGTGTGTGCGTGCGTGTGTGTGTGTGTGTGTGTGTGCGTGTGTGTGTGCGTGTGTGTGTGTGTGTGTGTGCGTGTGTGAAGCCATTTGGTGGTTTTGGGAAGATAAACCGCTGTGACCTCAGCATTGCTCCGTTTGAGTGTCAACCACTCGCTGCAGTGTTCCCATGATCCTCCACTCACACTGTGTGCGTGTGTGTGTCTGTGTGTGTGCGTGTGTGTGTCTGTGTGTGTCTGTGTCCCTGTGTGTGTGCGTGTCTGTGTGTGTTTCTGTGTGTGTGCGTGTGTCTCTGTGTGTGTTTCTGTGTGTGTGCGTGTGTCTCTGTGTGTGCGCGTGTATGTGTGTGTGTGTCTGTGTGTGTGTCTGTGTGTGTGCGTGTGTCTCTGTGTGTGTGTGTGTGTGTGTGCGTGTGTCTGTGTGTGTGTGTGTGTTCTGGTCCTGGTGGCCTTGTGAGGCCTCTCCTGTCCAGGTGAAGATGTGAGATGCTGAGTGTTTGTCTACTTTTACTTTAATGAAGTATTAAAGTACTCGTACTGCAGTAAAGGACGTGAATACTTCTACAATGTGTACATAACACTTTTCAAAAGTCACGTGAGAATGTCTGTACTAATAAAGTTGTATTGTTGTATTATTTTCACTGTAACCTTCAATAAGATCAGAACATCATCAACCAGCACCGGCGGTTTGCGTGAAGATGAGGAAGCTCTCCTCGAGTCCTTCCTCCTCCTCCTCTTTATCATCATCCAGCCTGTCGTGACGTCACGCGGTCCTCCTCCTGCCTCCGTCTCCCCAAATCCCCCGAAGGAGCAGCGCCGTGCAGAGAGGGGAGCGCGGAGGAGCGAGAGGATCTGCGCCATCATGCTGGACACGCTCACCTTCCTCCTGGAGAAGCTCTTCCTCCTCGCGCACGTCAAGCTGACCAGCCTGCTGCCCCCCCCCGCGCCGCCCGCCTTCCGCGACCGGGAGGAACCTGCGCCGCAGCCCGTGGGCCCGGAGCACCGGTTCCAGCGCGGGGACCTGCTGGAGGTCCCGCGCACGCTCTTCACGCACTTCGGCATCTACCTGGGCGACGGGCGGGTCGCGCACCTGATCCCGGACGTCCTAACCGGCGACGGGCGGCGCGTCCGGGAGACGGTGACCAACACGCGCCTGGTGCTCGGCGTGCTCTCCAAGCGCGCCAGCGTGCGCGTGGACCTGGTGGAGGACTTCGCGTACGGAGCCGCGATCCTGCTGAACGCGACGGACCGCGGCGCGCGCCGCGGCGCGCTCCCCGGGGAGGAGGTGGCGCGCCGCGCGGAGCGGCTCGTGGGCTGCGTGTCCTACAGCCTGCTGTGGAACAACTGCGAGCACTTCGTCACGCACTGCCGCTACGGGAGCGCGCACAGCCTGCAGACCGACAAGGTGAGAGGTCTCACGCGCGTGCTCGGCTTTGATGATTTTATTTCCGCTGCACTTCACACCGGAGGCGCGAGGAGAGTCCGTGTGTGTGTGTGTGTGTGTGTGTGCGTGTGTGTGTGTGTGTGTCTGTGTGCGTGCGTGTGTGTATGTGTGTGTCTGTGCGTGCGTGTGTGCGTGTGTGTGTGTGTGTATGTGTGTGTGTGTGTCTGTGTGCGTGCGTGTGTGCGTGTGTATGTGTGTGTGTGTGTCTGTGTGCGTGCGTGTGTGTGTGTGTGTGTGTGTGTGTGGGGGGGGGGGGTTGAGAGAAGTAAGAGAGAAGTTCAGAGAGAAGTAAATAAATAATACAGACAGAGAAGAAGAGGAGACATGAAGGTTCTGAAGTGACTCAGCGACCAAAAGGGAAGAAGAAGAAGAAGAAGAAGAAGTGGGTCGATCTCTGGAAAAGTTGGAGAACAAGAGCTGCTTTGAGAGGAGGGAGAGGGGGAGGGGGGGGGGGGGAGGGGGAGGGTGAGGACGAAGGAGGAGGTGGAGGAGAGGAGATGAGGATAAGAAGGTCTAAGCCATTTGTATTTATTGTATTTTATTATACATCTCCACTGTGGTCCTTCACAATAAAAGCTGACGTCCATCAGATCAATGACACAGTTATTTAAGTTAGTAAAAGTCAGACATGACGGATGTTTGATTGAAGTCCTGTTTATGGTGCTTTTCTGGAGGGGGTAAGGGGGCGTGGCCTGTTGGGCCGTTCAGACTGCAGAGAGAGTCTCCCCCGGTCGAGTTTCACTTCCTGTAATTGGTCACCTAAACATCTGTCCTGCCCGCAGTCTGGCAGTCTGCTGCTTAATGGGGGCCAACAGGAGCTCAAACGGGGGCTCGGGGGCCTCGGGGGCCGGGGCCCCCACAGTAAAAACAAACAACAGGTCATAGATATTCTGGCTTCTTCCAAAAGTAAATATTTAACACAAGCAGACATTTTGTTCAAGAAGCAACTTTATTGTCATTGGAGGAAGATATTTAACATTTCAAGTGAATCTTATTTTCAAAAGCACCAAGATAAGTTTAGTCTTTTCTTGTTGTAGACGATGCTGATGTCGCATTGCTGCTCACTCGTGGTTCTCTCTTCGTCACTGCAGCACGTCGGCGCTCAGACGTTGACGCTTTGCCTCTCCTTGCAGTTCTGTGAGTGGCTGAAGTCGCTGATCCGGGACCAGCGCAGCGCGGTGCTGACGGCGCTGCTGGGCCTCCTGGCCATGGCGTGTTGGGGCGTCTCCCCCGTCACCTCCCTGCCCAGCCTCCTCGTCCCCTTCACCCTGTGGATGGCCAGCTAGGAGCTCCACGCCAGGGGCAGGAAGTCAGAGGGGGGGGGGGGGGGGGGGGCATTTAAATGGCATGAAAGACAACAGAAAAAGGCTGTTTGAACGATAGGTGTGTTTTTGGGTGCTCGGCGACAACGTGAAGCAGCGCGTGAAGGGGACCAAAGATCATTTCAGAGTTACGTTTTATTTTCTCATTTAATAATATTTAACAGCTTTTCCCGTCCAATCGGGTCAGTTCGAATCATTTAAAAGGGTTAATTAAATTGGGATTGGAAGATGATGCCGTCAGCCAATGAGGCGCCAGTTCAGATTCAAACCTCTCATCTGCGTGCTGATTGGTTCCCACTGAAGGCGTAAAAATCTGCCATAACATTTTTTATTAAAAAAAGTTTCTTTCTTCCGCTGAAGCGGCCATCTTGTTTGTAGTTTCCTCTGCTGAAGCTCTTATTGTAAATATCTGTAGATATCCTTCACATCGCGATTGTTCTCCAGCCGTCGAAACCTGTGAACAGAATTTATTTTTAAAGATGCTGTAACAATGTTTTTTTTATGTGTAAATAAATAAAATTCTCTTTAGGAATTTCTACCTTCACTTGCAGACTTGTTTGTTGTTTTTTCTGTCGAGCCAAATATAAATTCTTCAAAAGCTTTCAGAAAGTTATGAGCTAAAGTGAATTTATATTTTAATTTAAACGTGATGGAAACCTCCAGTGATCTTAGACCTTTACCTCCCCCTGCTGGCCACCTGGAGGAAATACACCAACACTTGCCTCCATCCTCCAACCATCTCCTTCCACCTCCATCGTCCAACCATCTCCTTCCACCTCCATCCTCAACCATCTCCTTCCACCTCCATCCTCAACCATCTCCTTCCACCTCCATCGTCCAACCATCTCCTTCCCTCCAGCTTCCTCCATCCTCCATCCTCCTGACACTGCCAGCTGGCTCTTATTTTGTGAATCAGTGGTTATGATTGACTTAAGGAGGTGCTCTG
The DNA here is from genome assembly GCA_021346845.1 of Apeltes quadracus. NCBI lineage: Eukaryota > Metazoa > Chordata > Actinopteri > Perciformes > Gasterosteidae > Apeltes > Apeltes quadracus. Next base: position 1,699,960 of record CM037923.1, on the reverse strand, counting down.
TGAGGAGGGGAGACCCTGTCCAGGTGAGAGGACTCTCCGTCTCCATTATGTTTCCTTTCCTCGATCCTAATGACACCACGGATTTGCCTGTCCTTCGTTTCCTATTTCCTTTCCTCTTCTCTTTCCTATTGTCACCTTCTTCATTACTTGTTCACATTGATGTCTCTTTCCTGGTCATCATGTCTTTACTCCCCTTTTCTCCTTTTTTTGTTCTCAATTTAGTAAAATTGTATATACTTAAAGTGTTTAATATGTTATTTAGTTTTCATATTTAAAAGTTTCACTTCATTACGATCCCGCCCCCTAACCTCTTGATTGTATTCCTACTTTATAATTAACAACATTAATGTCCTTCGATGAATGAAACGTCATCGAGCCCTGACGTCACACACAGCCTCAACGTCGCTCTGTGGTCCGCCGGAGGTGGTCTACCACAGAAGAAGAAGAAGAAGAAGAAGAAGAAGAAGAAGAAGCGACAGCAGAGCCTCTAAGGAGAGCCTGGGCTCCCTATTCGGGCCCTTTGTATCCATCTTGGTTGCAGTTCCGTTAGATTCCACTGGAGGTGATCACAGGCGAGTGCAGATCGTATTGGACTCTATGGAGCTAGACGGCTAACTGTAGCTCTTTCTCCTGCTTGTCGCTGAATCAACGTAGATTTTATTGTTGATTCCGCAAGTTCAATATGGATTACTAGACCAAAAGTGGAATGAATGAGTGCTTATGTCCTTTCGATTTCTTACAGGTTGGGCCGTTGTTGGCCGGAACACGCTAGCATTCTGCTAATGAATGCTGATTGGTCAGTGACGGATTGCGACCGATTACGACCAGAGACCCCGTTTGATGGCAGCTGAAGCTAAAGCAGAATCAGAAATATAAGTTTAGGAGGACTTTCTGTCCAAGTTTACCTCAAATAGCAGCTGGTGTTATCGTTGTCCATCATGTTGCTGATGTCGTGAGAAAGGAAGCCATGATTCAGAAGTGCCGAAGAGATCGCCGAGGAAATGGCCGTAAAGCAGCACCTCCGGCAGTATGCAAACATGTGACGTCATCACATTTTTAGAACGGATTTTTAGAACAGATGAGTGAACTTAAAAATTCAATTTTCAGCTGAGTGTATTATTCTAGCCCCCCTTTGAATGCAAGTTTCAAATTGCTTGACAGAAAATTATATCCTGAGAAAAGTGGACTTTAGAGGGTGAAGCCTCATAGAGTCCAATGCATTCTGCACTCGCCTGAGAGCGCCCCGTGTGGACAGAGACGTGTTACTGCAGCCCGTCCAGAACCCGGAAGTAACCAGAGAGTGCCACATCTCTTCATATTAGAAAATCTATGGCGAGAACAACACACACAAGATGGCGGCCGGGGCTCCCTGCGGCCTGACAAAGGACATAAGGTCATAATCCACCAACGCATTCACACTGGCTCATATCTCATATCTCTAAACCAGGAAAACTACAGATTTACAGAACTACATTTTGTGTCCTTACTTGACTTAGAAAACATTTGGACACATTTTCTCATTTAATTCAATGAGAAAGTTCATGCAGACTTTTGACAAACGTATTCAGTCGGTCATCTTCAAAGCCTCTAACCCTTCGGTGGGAGTCGGTCCCAGCAGGCAGGAGACAGGCACAGAGACAAACAGGGTGAGGACAGACACACTGTGTAAACTGTATGCATTCCGTGTTTGCCTCACAGCTCTGAACGTCCTTGTTGCTTCTTCAGTGAAGTCATTATGAAGACGATCAAATAACAGTCAGCTGACAGTCAGTACCGGCCCACCGCCACCGCCACGTCATCCAACCAGCGCTGACACGCTCTGTGATGGAAGCGCTCGTCTTCTGCAGTTGATCTTTCCCAGCTCAGATGTGAGGAGGTGAAGCCGTGCGGGGACGGGTGGAGCCGCATCGATGGAGACCGCTGCGCTAAATGCTTCACGACTCCAAAAGCCTTCCACGATGCAGACGTAAGAAAAGTGCGACGGCTCTCTGCTCGCGCCTGAAGACTGACTCTCCCGTCCGTGGTGAGTTCAGGCGCAGTGCAAAGCCTCAGGAAGCGGCCTGGTGTCGGTGCACATGGACGTGATCTGCGTCACCATGGCGGCCGACATGGCGGCCTCCAAGCAGAAAGACACTGAGACTCTTCTACTGTGAGCTTACGAAAGACAAATGATCCCTGTCGAACCAGCAGGAAGTAGAAAGTATATTTACTTTACTTTTACTTTAAGCAAGTCCAATAAACATGTCATTGATGAAGAAAGTGACAAGTTGAATTTGTGTCACTGTTGTGACTAACAGTGAATTTATTTCTGTTCCCCAACGTAAAAATCTTCTTTCCGCCATTTTTGAGAATAGAAGTGTCCCACAAACGCTTGTCACTGAGCTTTTTAGGGGCTTTTGTCACGCTGATGGTCGTTTAGGTATTATGGACTATAACTCCCGATGACACCGAGTGCTCTGCGTTGGATTTCCCACAGTGGGGGTTCTGGAACGACGCAGGACGCAGTGATGGATCAGCTGATCACCTGCTGGGGCACCAGTGTGGTTCCCAACTCATAACTAACAATAAGAAATAAACGCTTCAGCTTCATTCAAGCTCAAGGGCTCGTATGATTCGTTGATGTTTAGCAACATGAACTGTGTGACTGCACAAGGTCTAATCATCAACCATAACATAGACTGTGCACACAATTAAATTATTCAAAACAATAAGTTCGACTGAATTCTGAATATATTTTATGTTTTGATTTAATTTTGACTTATATATGTATTATACAGTACATATACATGTAATTATATGTTTTTTAATACTATTCTTATACATTTTCAATTAGATCTAATAAAAATATATGTACTTTTTCAGTGTTAATTTCATTAAATCTTCTATTTTACCGACCTAAATAAGTATCTACACACAGTTCCGCCTTCCCTCCATCACATCCAGGTGCTGATTGGCTCAGAGCGCTTGGCCTCCATGTCAATCAAAACCTCCGCCAACAGACGTTGTTGTCGTTGACGTTGGTTTCTGTCCAACTGATAAAGTTCCAATTGAACTAAATCACGTCAGTGACGTCACGTTGACTTTCAACTGTTGCCCGGTGATATTTTAATCCGCTACAGAACCGTGGAAAGAAATGGCGGCAGGAAAAACCGGTAGGAGTTTATTTTTTCGGTTAAGCAAAGTTAATTCGCCTAGTTAACGTTAAAATATACAAGCTAACTGAAAATAGGTTGGACATTTCCGAGCCCCGAGCAGAACAAGTGCTAACATAATTATGTTATGTTAGCTAAGGAATTAGCACCGTTTCACTTGCTAAAGTCATATTGAAGTGGGCACAGAGTAAACAGCATGCGTGTTATTATTTGTAATGTGTCTATAGTAGCTGTTAGCCATGGTTACAACCATAAATGAATAAGAGACTTAAAGCTACGTTAGCGCGCTAAGCTAGCTAACAAGGCTGCTGATCGGTCCGTGGAATCGACGGCGCGTGTCTGTGAGGGAGGGGGCGGGGCTACGCGGGAAATAAAATACAATAAAACATTACAAAATATACAAAAGCCATTTGATAAACCAATAAAACACAATGAATGAACATCAGTGTGCGTTTTGCTCGGACAGACTGGGGCCAGGACTGTGACTCTGACTCCGGGAAGGTGAGCCCGCTGGCCGGCGAGGAGGAGTTCAAGGCGTCCTGCGCCAAAGGGATGGCGCTGCTCGCTCTGATGGAGAAGACGGGATACAACATGGTGCAGGAGAACGGACAGAGGAAGTACGGAGGCCCGCCCCCAGGTGTGTGTGAGGGGGGGGTGCAGGACCACGACAGCATGCATGCACCTGTAAATGAGCGGGGGGTCTCACAACCTGCTTATTACCGTGTTCTGTCACTGCGTGTCTGCAGGCTGGAAAGGCCCGCCCCCCCCCCGGGGCTGCGAGGTCTTCGTGGGGAAGATCCCAAGAGATCTGTTCGAAGACGAGCTGGTCCCGCTCTTTGAGAGAGCCGGCCGGATCTACGAGTTCAGGCTGATGATGGAGTTCAGCGGAGAGAACCGCGGCTACGCCTTCGTCATGTACACCAACAGGTAACAGCGAATCCTGACATGTACGTACGCACAGGGACGCAGAGCGCACACGCACCCATACAAACACAGCGCGCCGTTGTTCCCTGGGCTGCAGAGAGGCGGCGCAGAGAGCCATCCAGATGTTGGACAACTACGAGATCCACCCGGGGAAGTTCATTGGCGTGTGCGTGAGTCTGGACAACTGCCGCCTCTTCATCGGCTCCATCCCCAAGGACAAGAGGAAGGAGGAGATCATGGAGGAGATGACCAAGGTCAACGCAGAAGAAGAAGCGTCATGCTAATTTAGTCAATTACGTTTTCATCAACTTATTTCCTTTTATAAGCTTTCTTTCTTATGAGTCCATCTCATTTATTTATTTTCTATATTTTAGTTTGCAGACTTTTCCTTCTCTTTTTCTTACATTCAATGTGTCTGCGTCTCCCAGGTGACGGACGGGGTGGTGGACGTGATCGTGTACCCGAGCTCCACCGACAAGAGCCGGAACCGCGGCTTTGCCTTCGTGGAGTACGAGTCCCACAAAGGGGCGGCCATGGCCCGCAGGAAGCTCATACCAGGTAAGGCAAGCCCCCCCCCCCACTTCCTGTGTTCGTCCAGCAGAAGGCGGTGCAACACAGATCTCTGCAGCATAGAGTGAGAGGGATGGGGGGGGCATCATGTCCATGTTACCCAGCAGGTCCTGAATGTTTGTGCAGCTGTTATTATGTAGTAAACACTCATTGAGGAAACCACAGGAATCAATCAATCAAATCAATCCTCCCTAAAGTCATTTTAATGTGGATGACTTTTCCTTTGGTGTCCCTTGGTCCACTAGAACAGAGGCCCCAAACCACAGAAAGAATATCTATATATAATATCAACATATCTATACCCTGTTTCTTTCAGGAAAATGTTTTATTTAGAAAATTGACCGGATACTCTCCTAATTATGTGTGCTTGTCCCTCTCGGCATATTCCCCTTACGTCACCGTAAGTGTTTTTTCCACATTACAATTCCCCACAATATTACTCCCCTCCGCCCCCCGGACCCTCCCCCCCCCACACACACACCCGTCGGCCTGGTATTTCGGTGCGTTTATACGCCAAAATACCTCCAGTCAGCCGCCTCCCCCGACGCCATCATGTATTCTGTGACTCTGCAGCTCTTTGTTCATTATATTTCTATATTTTGCTCCACGTGGAAACGCCCGTGAGCTGAGCACTGAGATCCTCTTCTCTTCTTTAACGTTAACCATCTGAGTGTAAATAAAGTTTCCTCCATTATTCATGCTCTTCCTGTTTCGAGGAAAGCCGGCTGCTGTCTGGTTCATGTGCTTTTGTGTAAACACGCACATCAACTATTACTCAAGTTATTAGCATTTTTTCTTAATCTTAATGACTTGATTAATTGAATTGTTTGGTAGTGTTTCATCCTTTTGGGACCAACCGATAATCACAACACTACTATTTTCTGGAAATAGGAACCTTCCAGCTGTGGGGTTCCTCCATCCAGGTGGACTGGGCGGAGCCGGAGAAGGACGTGGACGAGGAGGTGATGCAGCGCGTCAGAGTCCTTTACGTGAGTAACAAGAAGAAGAAGAAATAACAACACTTTATTACCTTTATTACTCGCGATCTGCACCATCTGAGGTTATTCAATGGAGTCCGCTGGCTCCGCCCCCCTCTGTCTTCCAGGTGCGCAACCTGATGCTGAGCACCGGCGAGGAGACGCTGCGCCAGGAGTTCTCCCGCTTCAAGCCGGGCTGCGTGGAGCGCGTGAAGAAGCTGACGGACTACGCCTTCGTCCACTACCGTTGCCGCGACGACGCCGTCACGGCGCTCAGCCTCATGAACGGCGCCCAGATCGACGGGGCCACCGTGGAGGTGACGCTGGCCAAGCCGGCGGGGGTGAAGGAAGGGGGCGCAGCCGGGGGGAGGAGGTACAACGCCAACCGAGGCTACCTGGGAGGCAGCGCAGGAGGGGGAGGAGCAGGGGGAGCAGGGGGAGCAGGGGAAGGGAACGGGACCTTTATCCTGCACAGGAGCGACGGCGCCATGATGGGAGGAGCTGGGAGAACACTGCCCCTGCCGGCGCGCGTGGGAAGCCCCTTTTACAGCGCAGCAGGTGAGGAGGTGGAACACCGGACGAGCACATCGGATCACTTCAGACTGAAACAGTTTTTTGGGGTGGTTTCCATGGCAATAAAGTATCGGCACTTCTCATCCCATTTAAAAGTGTGACAGTAGGATTAATCTTCCTCATCTTCAGGAGGCGCCGGAGCCTCATGAATACTTACTGCTGCTTCCAGACGTGTTGGTTTAAAGAGTTTAAAACATGAGTTGACGCTTTCCAGTGGGAATGAGGAGTAACCTGGTAACCATAGCAACCAGGATGTCCCGTTTAATTACATGTGATGAGTTATGAGCTGCAGATTATTACATTAACACATTGATGCTTAATGACACATTTTGATTCCCAACACAAGCGTCTGTTTGAACTTTACCTTATTAGGTAGAAGAGATGTTGACAAACCATTGTGACAAAAGATCGCAATCTCTTATTGTAGTTTAAATACAGAACGGAATCTGATTGGATGTCTAATCCTCTTCAGCGGGAGTCACATCTTCACTCATCAAACTCTGAATATGAACCGGAATGAATGAACCTTAAACTGTGACTATGTGTGTGTGTGTGTGTGTCCTCAGAGGACCCCGACCAGTGCGTGTTCCCCCTGTTTCCCGGCACCCCCCTGACCCCCACCAGCCTGCTGGCCCTGAAGCAGGGGCAGATCGACTCGGCCGTCAGTCTGCTGGACTTCTACTGCCGCAGGAACCACTGGTCGCTGCCCGAGTACCAGCTGTACTCCACGCCGGGCCAGGAGGGGGCGCTGCTGCTGCTCTACAAGGTACCGGTCAGCGGGTCACAGCAGGGGTCAATGCATACCTGTGTGTGAGTGTGCGTGTGTGTCTGTGTGTGTGTGTGTGTGTGTGCAGGTGGTGATTCCCTCCACTCAGAGCACCTTCATCCCAGACAAGCTGTGTGTGATGCTGGACGACGCCAAAGAGCTCGCAGCTCAGACGGCGCTGTGGAACCTGGGTACTGTCACACACACAGACACACACACACACACACACACACACACACACAGACACACACACACACACACACACACACACACACAGACACACACACACACACACAGACACACACACACACAGACACACACACACACACAGACACACACACACACACACAGACACACACACACACAGACACACACACACAGACACACAGGCACACACACACACACAGACACACACAGACACACACACACACACACACACACACAGACACACACAGACACACACAGACACACACACACACACACACAGACACACACACACACACACACACAGACACACACACACTCACACACAGACACACACACTCTTACCATGCAATCTGTATCTGTTTACTTTCTCCTCCTCAGACTCCTCCTTCCTGAGTGCTCCCTCCTGCGACTCACCCAGCGGCCCCCCCTCTCCCCTGGCCCCCCCCTCCTCCTCCACCGGTCCCGGGCTGCTGTCCTGCGGCAGCCGAGCCTTCGCCTCCTGCCTCCCCCCCCAGCCCTCCCCCTTCTCCCTCCCCTCCCTGTCCACGCTGCCCCCCCCCTCCTCCCAGAGCCAGCGGCTCTTCGTCAGCTCCTCGTCTCCTTTCTACTGACGTGAGACGGGATGTTTTGGCCGTCAGGTCCCGTTGTAGCTGGTACTTCCTATTTTGCATTAATTGATGAAGACGTGGGCAGCTGTTGGGTAGACGAGGTAACCGTCCATCAACCTCCTCAAATTACCCATGATGCCACAGCAGCGGGTTTTAGGTTGGACCAAAACAACCATGTGAAAGCACACAGCATGGAGGAAGAGGAGGGTCCCCATTCTTTTCCTACTTCCTGTTCTCTTAACGTTGGTCTTTTTCCTTCTCTGCTGCTTTTCTTCTTCATGGTTTCCTGGTTGTTCCATGTTTGTTTTCTTCTTTCTCCTCCTTTCCTCAACGTATCTGAGGAGGACCAGAGGACTTAAACCCCTCCTTTTTTTGTTGATGTCCCGCCTACTTTCTCCTAATTTGGTCGACCCACTTTAGTAGAAACATGTGAGGAAGAAGATGGAGAGAAGAAGAGACTGAAAACAATGAGGTCATTTTAATAATAACAGAAGAAAGCCGTTATGGATTTACTGATCCGTCGTGTTTGTTTACTTACGACGTTCGGCTTCTTAATACTTTCCATGTTTTACAGTTTCTTACAGTTTTTGATTACAAAGTTCTGAAGTTCAAAAAATTCCTCCAGGTTCTAAAATCCATCCCGAAAAACGGAGCGTTTCTGTTTTTTAATGCAGATTATAATCAGTTCATTAGTAAACGTTAAATAAGAATAAGGAAGCAGCAACGATCTGTAAATGTGACCCACGTATTTATTGTAAGGATCGAACCCTTAAATGCAGAAACAGAATCACAATGAAGCTTGATTCCAAAGAGAGAACTCGTGTGTTGTTGTTGTTGTTGTTGATGAAATGCTATAAAATCACCTTTTTATCGTTAAAGCTGTTTGTTGTAATAGATTTTCTACTTGTGTGAAAAATAAACGTTTTGTTTGTGTCTCCAGTTCTGTTTACAACGTGACTCTTCCTCACAGAGGAGGAGGAGGAGGATCAGATTGGGATGATTTTTCCTCCTGGTTTCCTCCTCCATCTTTCACCTCCTTATTCTTCTCTCCTCCCTTTCGTTGTTTCGATGGACGCTGGAGATTAGAGGAAGAGGAGGAAGAGGAGGAAGGCGGCGGACCAGGTGGAGAGGAAGGGCTTAAGAAAGGCGAGAGGAAACCAACATGATGGACAATGATGGAGGATGGAGGAGGAGGAGGAGGAGGAGGAGGAGGAAGAGTTCTAATATCTTTGTTTCAAAATAAAAACCCAAACCATCGTCCTGCTCCTCCCTTGGTCTTCTTCTGTGGTGTTTATAGCTTCTCTGCGCTGGGAGTTCATCTTGCAGTCAGCGGCGTCCCCCGACGCAATGCGGACCAGCCTCCTCCTCCTCCTCCTCCTCCTCCTCCTCACTCCCCCCCCCCCTCCACCAGGACACAATCCATTTCAGCGACACCCCAAAAGTGTAAAGAAACAAATGTTTCCCCTTTTTTCTTCCTTTGAAGGAATCCGAATAATGAAACGCTTCGTGCTCATAATTCATCTGAGTTCTGTGACGTTAGAAAAACAAACCTGGAGGCGAAACAGAATTTATTCTGTGATCTCTGCAGCTCTCCGTATTTTTCATCATATTTCCATATTTAGCTGTCCGACATCTTTCTTGCAGTTTTCCCATCGAGTTTCTGTTCCTCTCTGAGAAGACTCAAGCTAACTGTTAGCATAGCGCTAACAGGAACATGAGGATCTGCACGATCGAATCTCCCCCTCATTTAACTCCTCTTTTCTCTACATGATGGAGACTCTTGCGTTACCAGTACTATCGAATTAAATGAGAATATTTATAATCACAGCACAGTGAAGTTTACAGAAGCCTTTTTTCTGTGACCTTTGGGAAAGAAGACGAATCAAAGGACGACGTGTTGCCTTTTCATCCAAATGTTTACTTTGTTAGTTTTACTCTTTTCTGTTAAACTTCAAACATCGGCTTTTCCTCAGCCTGAAGCAGCAGAGGGAGAAAACACACACACACACACACACACGCACGCACGCACACGCACACACACACACACACGCACACACACACACACACACTGGGAGAGGCTTTAATTAGACTGCAGGGAGGAAGTTCTTTAATTAACCAAACGCCATCCAGAGCAAACATTTAAACGCCTTTATAGATATTTTGGACCGAGGTAAAATATCACCGACAGAATAATTACCTGAACACCAAAGAAGAAGACGATGGAGTGTGTGGAGGGAGGGGGGGTGAGGGGGGGCGCCAGACTGTATGAACCCTCCGACGTGTTGCCACGGAAACCCAAACACCCACCAGGACCCCTTCAGAGGCAACACGATGCTCAAGCTTTAAAAAAACCCAAACAGCAGCTGCTTTAAACTCACATGGACACTGATCGGGTTTCTCTTTCTTTCTCTGCGGTCTCGTTAGATTCCACCAATCGTCCCAATAAGATTTAAAATCACAGAGACAGTTTATTGTGCACTTTACACAAAGAAGAACTACACACACACACACACAGGCTTTTTAAAGTTATTCAACTTTGCAGATAAAGCAGTAATATACTTAAATAATCAATCAAAAGAGCTTTAACGTGCAAGAGATGTTGTGGGATTCAAACCGACACCCCGATGAAGAGTCGTGAGCTGCTTCCTGCTGTGACTCCGAGTCATTTCCGTCCTCTTTGCCTCCTGCGTGTCTCTCTGCAACGTGAGGCCTCCAGATGCTCTGCAGATGTTCTCCAGAGCTTCTGGAGGCCTCCTGCACTGTGGGTCAGTCATCGTGCTGCCTTCAATGTCACGTTGTGGCCTGTACATACGGAAACTAACCCGACCCGCCCGCGCCGTCTCTCAGAGCCTCCGGAGCGACGCTTCCAAGGTGCATGCTGGGAAACGTAGCTCTGGACCTCCGCTGGATGGAGTTTCCACAGCGTCTGCCAGGAAAAGTCAAAGTGGCGCGGCGACGTGTGTTTACCGGCCGACTCCTCCTCCGAGCGAGTGAAAGTGCTGCTGGAGTCAAACAGCAAATCTACTTAAAGTATTAACGGTGGGTGTTT
>CM037923.1:1679134-1684134 GCA_021346845.1 Apeltes quadracus | reverse complement strand
TTAATACTTAATTTGGCCTTTTGGTTGGACGCTCTTCTACATGTCTGCTTTAGTCTGCTCACAGAATGTAACGACGCTCAGATGCACCAAACGCCCCTTTATTCCATCATTCATCGTATTCAGCCGACATATAGGCTATATTTACACATATATGGTAAGATATGTATATACACTGCAGACACACGCGTGTTGTAGATACACTTTGTGTCATGATGTCATGATGTTAGGACCTGGGGGGGCTCAGGACCGGTCCAGCAGGCCGATCACATCTCTCTGTCCGAGTCCTGCTGGTCCGACCAGCCCTCAGCTTCCTGGGTAACGGAGGACGACGAGGGGGCGACGGGCAGGAAGGGGGGGGGGGGTAAAACATGGAGCCCATAGGGGCCTTTAATCCGCAGCACAGAGACGATTCATGGAGGCAACGATGATGAAACAGAAGCAAACATGACAGCTGCATTCTGTTCTTCCTCTGAAGGGTGACAGCTACCAAATGCCAACGCACACACGCACACACACACACACTGTGGTGGTGTGTCACCAGACGGTCTCTCCGCCGTCGAGGCGTTCTTTGCAGTTCGGCCGTGTGGAGCCGACGAGCATCAGGTTGTTTCCATACGGCTCTCAGCGGCTCGTTCCTTTGAAGCCGTCTGTGTGGTGTTCTGGTGTGAGAATATGTGGCGGTATTATCAGGTGACTGGATGAACCGTCTGTCAATCAAACTCCTGATGAATCCAGCTACGAGAGGAGGGAAAACATGGCTTTGCTTCTTTTCAATGAACTTCTGATTACACATGCAGTGTCCTTTCAAAATAAAGTCCTGTGTCGCCGTGAAGTGAAAGGAAACGCCGCCGCGGTCGACGTGTCTTGAGGAAATCGATGTTCATTTACACAAGGACACAAGGACACACACTACAGAGAGAGATGAGTGAGGCAGAGCCTGACGAGGGGGGGGGGGGGGGGGGTGTCATCAGAAGACCCGAGGCAACGCTGAAGGGTCTTCTGATGATGATCTTAATTATACAATTACACTGAACAGGGAAGGAACTCTAACTTCACACCTGCTAAAGTCGAAGCAGGATGTTATTTTTTACAACAGGCGAACCAACGAAACACCGGTTTGTCCCAGAGCCCCCCCCCCCCCCCCCCCCCCCCCCCCCCCCTCATCCGCTGTGCTCTTTGTGAAGTGAGTGAGTCAACATGTCAAGCAGATTAAAGGAGCTCAGACTGTAAATGTCGAGCTGTGGTTCCAGGTAAACTCATCGGTCACAGACGACCCCCCCCTCACAGACGCCCCCCGCCCTCACAGACGCCCCCCCCCTCACAGACGCCCCCCCCCCCTCACAGACGACCCCCCCCTCACAGACGACCCCCCCCTCACAGACGACCCCGCCGGCGTGTGTCCACGTGCGGGATACGTCCCCTCTCCGACCCGTGTGACCTGGGGAAGGACGGCTCACTGCTGTGTGCACTAGTGAGGAATTAGCATGATGCGTGTGTGCGCTCCCCTTTTTTTATAAATGTGGGACGACATGGAAACTGGACAGTTTCAGAAACCGAAGACACTTTTGCAGAGTGAGGACATTTGTGAGAGGTGAGGACAGTAAAAGGACATCAAGGGAAGGGCGAACAGGAGGGAAGACATGTTTTGCAAGGCGAGTGAGGGCATTTTGGAAAGTGAAGGACATTTATGACGAGTCTTCTTTCATTGGGAAAGGTGGACGAGCCGTGTTTTCTTTCTCCTCCACGAGCCGCGGTCACCAAACACCAAACACCATTAGACGCCATTAGACGCCATTAGACGCCATTAGAGGCCGGAGCTCCTCCCACGTGTGTTTGCTCCCCTTATCTCTGCATACATGAAGCTCCGATAACACGCCGATCCAGAGGAGATACAGGTCTGGATACAGGTGCAGATAACAGGGAGGTGTGTGTGTGTGTGTGTGTGTGGGGGGGGGGGGGGGGGGGGGGTTCTTTGCACATCCCCAACGTAGCAAACAGGGAACATCTTGAATAAACCTAAAGCAGTTTTCACGTCTTCAAAGCAGATGTAAAGTTGAATAAAAGACAAACCAGAGACTTTGTACTACACAGTGTACTACGCAGTGTACTACGCAGTGTACTACGCAGTGTGTAGTAGAGTAGTGGGTGATGTGTGTGTCCCTGACAGGCACGAGGACAGATGGAAACACGTCCCTCATTATGAAACCTGAACCATTGTGAAAAGATCTGAACAACAAAATGAGGCGAAGACGATGTAGAAGAGACGTAGAGAAAAGGTTCCAATGTCAGCCATCGATGTGGGGAGCAAATCAAACCAGCGTGTAGCCCCGCCCCCAAAGCAGCCCCTGCTTTACGGTCTAGGAGAGACCTGTCAATCAGCGTGTAGCCCCGCCCCAAAGCATCCTCTTCCCAATGGGGTGTTTTGCTCCTTTTCCTTCCTGTCAGAGATCCTGATTCTTACATTCTGAGCCCTTTTAGAATTATTCCCATAAATCAGCAGGAGATAGTAGGTTTGCCAAAGGATTACCCACAAGTCATTGCAATGTGCAGTTAGAAAGAGTGGAGACGTGAAAGGTAGACAAAGAAGACGCATATGTCTCATTACGTTTACACAATCCTTAAGGATTAAAGATGGAGCCTGAAAGCAGCTCCTGTTTGGCAGCTGAATGCTAATCGTTAGCTCTCCGCTGCTGATCCAAGCCGAAGGGGGGGTTTCACAGCGTGTTTGACATTAAAAAACAAGGTAAATGTTTTTTTAAATGTCGCTCGCCTGCAAGACTGGGATCACTTTTAAATGAATTGTCTTTGGCATTTACTGAATTAAACAGGCTTCAAACACAGAGAAGAGCGCACCCTGCAACGTCTGCCAGTGGCTAATTAATTAGCCAGCCAGTTTATACATATAATTGCCAGATAAGGCAACAAGCAGCGAAGCAGCCGTGAGTTTGGGGCCCGAACGAGGAGGAAGTCAGCACCGTTTGATGTGCACTTTGCTGCAGCTACACGGTGTGGATAAGACAGCGCATGAGGGGGAGGAAACACAGATACAGACGACAGCCAGGCCGGAGGAGTAACACCCTGCACGCGCAGCGGGAAAGCAGTGGTTTGATTATTGTGCATTTAGTAAAGATAGGTGTTATCGGCAGCATTTCAACTCCACATCCGGACTTGAAGGAAGAAAAAGGAAGCTGCTGCACAGTAACGCTCACGTTGGGCCTTTTTAATTCATGCAGGTCTTCTGTCCCCAGCGTGATAAACCTGGGGTGTTTTATTTTGACGGGGACATTATATGAGAACGTGGCTTCCTCTCGTCTTGCTTTTCACTGCTTCTATTGAGGTTCATCAAAGCCGATCATATTCTTCTTCTGCTAAAGAATCAAATCCTTTCGATCTGCTAACGACACATTGGCTGCTGTGGAATGAGCATCTCACCCCCCCTCACCCCCCCTCAGCCCCCCTTACCCCCCTCAGCCCCCCTCACCCCCCCTCATCCCCCCTCAGCCCCCCTCAGCCCCTCTCAGCCCCCCTTACCCCCCCCTTACCCCCCAAAGATGTCAGCAGACGTCCTGTTTGGGTTTCTCCAGCACGACGTGGGAACATGTGAAGTAACGCCGCCTCCTACACTTGAATCTGCGTCCTCGTTAGGACCAATTAACCAGTCGTCCAGCCGTCTCAGCGCAGCACGTCTCACACAGCTCAGTGCCATCGTATCAATGCGGCGGCATCTTTACGCCCACTGCTTCTCTCTCCTCACCGATCAGTTAACCATCATTAGTTCAGCTCTTAAACACGGACGCAGAACAGAGGGACGTCCGTCCTCAGAACAGAGGACCCGTCCCTCTGTCCTCAGTCCTCAGAGGTCAGAGGCAGGAAGTCAAGTTCAACAGCAGAACACGTGAACTCACCGTGATGATCACGGCTTCCTCCGTCCTCGTTATGTAAGAGCAGCCGGAGCCAACGAGGAGGAGGAGGACGCACAACCAGCTTCAGACACACGCACACACACAGACACACGCACACACACAGACACACGCACACACACACACACACACAGACACACGCGCACAGAGACACACAGCAGGGTTGTTATGAGACGGAGCCATGTGATGTGTGAACATGTGCTGTTGTGTAGTGTGAAGTGTGAAAGCTTCCTCTTCCTCCTCCTCCTCCTCCTCCTCCTCTGTGCAGCCGTTCTGCCTCCTCTCAGGGACGAGGGTCGACCTTCATCCGGCCCCCCAACATCCTCAAACGGCCCCGTTTCCTCTGTCTGATCGAGTAGATATTTATTGATTACCTGGAGTCTCCCTCCTGATCACAATCCACTGAAGCTCTGAGCAGGCGGCAGGTGTCCTTCAGCAGGAAGTGAATGCTCGTGCGTGTTGATCCTCAGAGATGCACAGAGCTCATCTGCTCATTAAACGTGCGAGTCCCTGACGGAGGCATCGGCAGCAGGGTGACGCTGGTGCAGATGGATTCAGTGGCTCACTAATGATATTAAAAGGATCCAGGAGGAACATCTAAGGGAATGTTTGCAGAAGTGGGTCGCAGGTTTAAAGTAAAGTAAATCATGCTGCTTTCATGTGACACGCCAGCTGTGAGTCAGAGAGATGCATAACCTGGATATACACAGTATATGTATATATATATGTATACACAGGCACCTGTTCATCTCACAGGAAACAGGATACATGGACCAAGTATCAGAATTATTATGGGATTGTGAGGATTGACAGAATTATCTCCAAAAGGACGGGAAGGAGGGAGGAGACGGGAAGAATTACAAGAAGCGATAGGAATCAGGACGGCTGTGAGGATTGAAGGGGGGGTCTGAGGGGGGGCAGATAGCGTGTGGGGGAGGCAGGGGGTGATAAAGGAGCAGCCTGGGATGTGAATTGTTCCTCAGGCGACTCACTGACAGTTCAGAGCAGATATCAGCAGCAAAACCCGAAACGCTTTTAATGATAAAAATCCTGCGCATTCATTTGCCACATGTTCTTTAC
>CM037923.1:1659134-1674134 GCA_021346845.1 Apeltes quadracus | reverse complement strand
GAGAGGGAGGGCCAATCAGAATCCAGCTGAGTGAGAGAGAGGGGGCCAATCAGAATCCAGCTCAGTGAGAGAGGGAGGGCCAATCAGAATCCAGCTGAGTGAGAGAGGGAGGGCCAATCAGAATCCAGCTCAGTGAGAGAGAGAGGGCCAATCAGAATCCAGCTCAGTGAGAGAGGGAGGGCCAATCAGAATCCAGCTGAGTGAGAGAGGGAGGGCCAATCAGAATCCAGCTCAGTGAGAGAGGGAGGGCCAATCAGAAGCAACAGTTGTATCATAAAAGGCCCGCAGCCCCCCGCTGTGCCAAGAAGGGGAGGGGGGGGTGTTTAGTGGCCCCCCACTGTGAGTGTGAGTTTGTGTGGGTTTGTTGAATAAATAGCAGCTAACAGACACACACGTTTTCACGCAGTGGGAGAAAGGCCCATAAATAACGGCTATTCTCTGTGTGCGTGTTTTTGTCTCACTATCATTTTCTCTCTCTTCTAATGAGATGAGCATGATTACACACACACACACACACACACACACGCACACACGCACACACAGACACACACACAGACACAGACACACACACGCACACACGCACACACGCACACACGCATACACAGACACACACACACACGCACACACAGACACACACACACACGCACACACAGACACACAGACACACACACACACACACACTCTTGTGTGATAGCTAAGTGGTGCTTCGGGTTCACAAGGAGCAGAACTAAAGGACTCTTGACTGGTGCATCATTGGCTAAACAGCATGTCACACATTTGTATCTTTAATCAGCCACTGGTCAGACTGCTTCATAGACCCGCCTCCTGTCGTAGTTCATCAAATGTACACGAACACAGATTTTTGGTAGAGGATGAGTCATTGTGTAAATCCCCAAATGTCAGACATGCTGTTCTATTTACTGGCACTCACTTGTTCCCAGTCACCCTCTGTGCAGCTCCCTCTCCTCTCTGTCTCCCATTTAGCTACACATCACCATGCACTCATTTATTCATCACTCCATTTTCTCACATCCCCGTCTCTGGCACCACCTCTATTTCTGTCCTCGTCCCGCCAAGCGCTGGCAGAGGAGAGGCCGGGCTGAAACGTGAGCGCCGTCGGGTCCGGAGGCAGGCGGCGTCACGGCCCAGCTGTTCTCTCAAACAAGAAGCCCTTTTCCCGCTCAAATCACTGGCGTCCTCCATGCGTGGTATTAACGCGCGCTTAAGCTGCCGGCCTCACACAGAATGCTAAATGTAGCCGGGCGGAGTCGCACTTCAACAGCATCATCGCCGTCATCAGAAGCCCAGAGCAGCTTCTCTGGAATCCTTTAGCATCAGGAGATAAGGAGATAAGGGCAGAGGTCTGGGTGGTTGAGTGAGACAAACACAACATCTTCACCCAGGAGACGTCAGTCCCCGTCCCATGCAAGACAAAAGACAACGTTGGTTCATGCTATGTAGCAAAGGAGAACACATTGTGTGTGAGGTGCACACAAAGAAAATGATTAATGTCCAAGCTTCGTTGTTGACAAACCACTGTATGTTGTACCTGGAGCCTTTGGATGATTAAATCTGCACGAAAGAATGAAGGCTGTCGAATGGCAGATGCTGTTCCGTCCGTGGAAGAGCTGCTGCTCCTGAATGGTGTTTTTTAAATGGCCATCTACAGTCTATCGCTCTCGTTTGTCTCTCTGTAGCTCACAGTAAATGTTGGAGCTTTTTACCTCACATGGCCATCGTTTAATGTTATTTTAATCATATCAACATCCGTTCCTATCTTATAAAGTGAACTAATGAGGGCCCAACACGAACCCCTGTGGGACGCCACATTTAATCTTCATAACTATTCCCCTGTTCGTTCAATCTACTTTAACACTTATGTCATTAGGTTGGTGAACATTTTTCTTGGTGTATGTCCTCTTTAAATAAATATTTCTTTAGTTCTGTTAACTTCCATTTGAACTCTTTTCAACACGTTTCTTTAACGACGGACTGAAAATGTTTACAAATCAGAAAATTAAGATCCAAAAAAAGTAAATCTTTTCATTATTGCAGAAATGTCAAAAGCAATGAGTTTCCTTTCTCCTGAATCAGTTTCCCTTCATCCACACGCAGCCGTGTTCTGACATTCACACAAAATTGGCATTTGAAATGACCGATAGGGAGAAGATGGTTCTCAGCTTACCGAGGGAACAGATCCAGTAATTAGTCTTCAGTGTTTGCCTTTTTGTTCAGTGTTCTTCTAGTGAGGCGCGCGTATTGCTGCTGACAGATCAACGGGCGGTGTGACATTACGATCAATTGTTAATCAGCACAGTGGCGTCACCTTTTAAAGTTTGATGAACTGGATTTGTTGGCGAGTCGAAGGCTGCTCTCTACGCCTCCACTCCTCCGTTCCTCCGTTCCTCAATCCCACGTCCTCTCGGTCTGAGGTTCTACAGTGAATAAATGAACCAGATGTTTGAGTTGTGGCTCCACCTTCTCAGGCCCCTTCTCTGTCTGCTGTGTGCTGGACTGAACAACTCCGGTCTGCACCACCTTTAACTCACTTTAAGTCACTGCGGGTAAAACCATTGCAGATGCTGAGAACGCATCGTGGGCCGTGTTCTCATGGGAACTACCTATTTCATCTGCCTCCACTGTCTGGTTTGTGTTGAAGCCAATGAGGGCGGTGGAGGTGAAGGAGGTAAGCGACCATGCAGAAGTCCCTCACACACTCTGATTTGTCTTCATTTGTTATTCCAGCAGAAATGGAATTGAGGAACCGGTGGCGTGCTGCCTTCATGGTCCCCTGCTCTCCCGGCTGATTAAATTTACAGCACCTCTGCACCGAGCCGCTCCCTCCCCCGTCTCCCTGGTCCTCTCCCCTCCTTGGTCATGAAACAGGTCCAACATGTTCCCACAATGTTAATAAATACAGAACGACGTGGACCACAGAAACAGCTGATGAGTCATGTGACTCAAAGGTTTGCCACGTCACATTTCCTGCTGCGATGGATTTCCATGAATACATATTTCCACATGTGCACACACAGCATGTGTTGTTCTGTCTCTGGACTGAGGACACATGTGGAAACGGACCGGCTGCTTTGCTCTGATTGTCCAGACCTCAAGGTTTTACGGGGTTTCCATGGATACGTACCATTTGTAAAGCTCACCTTAAATCGTGCGCTGTCCTGGATTTCTGATTCGTTTCGCAGCGTTTCATCTCCTGGTCCACAGCAGAAGCACATGCCCCCCCTTACCCTCCCAGCAGGAGGTCTTCTCCTCCCTCCAGCTGCTTTGTCCATGCTCCACTTCCTGCTCCATCACTCACCGTGGCTCTGAACAGCACAGGGGTGGACGTCCATTATGCTTCGCTGAAAGCCCACCCAGACACTCTCAGGGGAAGACGAGTCAACCAATCTTCCCTTTCTGAGGAAATAAAGGCTGTAAATCCAAAAAAGTATGAAAGCAGCAAAACCGAGAGCCAGAAAGCTGAAATCTATTCCTGCAAACCAAGTGACTGTTGTGTTGGTCTGAACAGCAGCAGCTCAAACCAGTCTGCTCTCATTCAGCGGAGCCTCATTGATCATCAAACACAAACAAACTAAACTATCCGGAATAAACGAAACCCGGGTGTGAAAACCGTCCACTCTGCAACGCTGGAGGTGTGGCTGCCTTCCCTTATGGATCGCCATGTACATGTACACACACATACACCTTGTTCCAAGCAGCTGCCTGCTGAATGTGGGATGCTGATGATGATGATGATGATGATGAGGGTTCCTTCCATTGATTGACAACATTGATTCCACAGAGGAAAGTTTCTTCTCTCATTCAGAGTTCACTTTGACACGTTTCAGCCCCCATAACCGTTGTGTGACACTGTGTGTGTCTTTGTGTGTGCGTGTTTATGTATTCCTGTACTGACGTCTGGTTGCAGTGTTTTCCCCTGAGGCCAGTTGAGCTGTGAAATGGAGAGGTCTGTGTGTGTGTGTGTGTGTGTGGGTGTCTGTGTGTGTGTGTGTGTCTGTGTGTGTGTGTGTGTGTGTGTGTGTGTGTGTGTGTGTGTCTGTGTGTGTGTGTGTGTGTCTGTGTGTGTGTTCCCTCACCTGGGAGCCGCAGAGCTTTGGTGTGAGTCTGTGACGGACAGCTGGATGTTTAAGCTGGAGTTTTTATGTGAGCTGCCGTTTGTCCGTCGCCATCTTTGTTTCTTCCTGCTCTTTGTTTCCATGGCGATGAGTCACTCCATCGCTTTACTCACTTTTGGCCTTATTGGACTTGAGTTCTTGTTCATCAACGTGAATCATCGTTTGCTCTTTCAGCCAAGTCTTTTATTTTGAAGGGTACATGCTTCCCATCATTGTAAGATATTTCATCCAGTAAACGTTCTCTTCTTCTTCAGCTTTCAGAGGAGAACATTGACTTCCAGACTGTTTCTGCGTGAACATTTTCAGCTTGGGGGGTGTGAGCCCACCGGGCCTCTGCTGCTCAGAACCGTACAGACCATCGTAGCTTCTGGAACCTTAATATGGTTCGGTGGAAACACGGATTCCAACTCTGTGTATTTCATTCCTGGAGACACGAGATACGTTTGTGATCGACTGTAAATAATCTGCTCACGATCCGTTTAGGAAGGACAGTAAGCCGGTTGTGGGATGTGACCTGATTAGGACGTCCGCGGGTCGGTTGCTGTGTTGGTTTTAGAGGTCGGCATCACGTGACATCACTTCCTGCTGTTGGAGCCCGTGAGGAGTGCAGAGACCAACGGGGGACAGTTGAAGGGACACAGACGTGTTGACCTGTGTCTCTGTCTGTCTCTTTGTCCCCACAGCCGTGTGAGGGACTCGGGGACATGGCTGAACCCTTGTGATCGGACATGGAGGCCTTCAGCTCAGCCAACGCCACGCCGGACGCCTTCCTCGGCCCCGCCCCCCCCGCGCTGCCCACGCTGGTGGACTTCCAAGAGGACCCCATCAAGCTGCTGAGTGTGCAGGTGGGAGGGGGCAACGACCTGGTGATGGGTTGATGGTGGAGACCATGTGACCTCTATACTGCAGTGACGCACATCAAAGAACGCCAGTGGAATGTCCTTATTATAGTACCATGGAACCATAGAACCATAGTATCATAGAACCATAGTATTATAAAACCATAGTACCATGGAACCATAGAACCATAGTATCATAGAACCATAGTATTATAAAACCATAGTACCATGGACCCATAGAACCATAGTATCATAGAACCATAGTATTATAGAACCATAGTACCATGGAACCATAGAACCATAGTATCATAGAACCATAGTACCATGGACCCATAGTACCATAGTATTATAGTACCATAGTACTATTCCATATACACAGAGATCATCAGTACAAACATACTCTGTATACCACTCAGTATAGAATGAAGATGATCATCCCGTAGTTACAGTTGTTGTGGTTGTTGTTGTTATTGTTGTGGTTGTTGTCGGCAGGTGGTGTTGATCTTGGCTTACAGCACCATCATCGTGCTGGGGGTTCTGGGTAATTCTCTGGTCATCTACGTCATCTATCGCTTCAAGACGCTGCGCACGGTCACCAACTTCTTCATCGCCAACCTGGCTGTTGGTATGTGGACACACACACGCACACACACACACACACACACACACCCCTACATACACACTCACACACAGACACACACACACACGCACACATACACACCCCCACATACACACTCACACACACACACACACACAAGCTCTGATTTGAAGCTGTCAGACCTTAGTCGACATTATGGCCTGATGTATCAGTGTGTGTATGTGTGGGTGTATGTGTATCAGTGTGTGTGTTTGTGTGTGTATCAGTGTGTGTCTGTGTTTGTGTGTGTGTGTATCAGTGTGTGTGTGTGTCTGTGTGTGTGTGTTGACCCTGTGGAGGTCGTCTGTCTCTGCAGTTCTAATCCTCCCTGTGGTGTCGGCTCATTGTTCATGTGTCTGACATTCAGTGTTCTCACCACATGTAAAATATGACCAGCGTGTACACACAGCATGTACACACAGCGTGCACACACAGTGACTACACACAGCGTGTACACACAGCGTGTACACACAGTGACTACACACAGTGACTACACACAGTGACTACACACAGCGTGTACACACAGTGACTACACACAGTGACTACACACAGCGTGCACACACAGTGACTACACACAGCGTGTACACACAGCGTGTACACACAGTGACTACACACAGTGACTACACACAGTGACTACACACAGCGTGTACACACAGCGTGCACACACAGTGACTACACACATCGTGTACACACAGCGTGTACACAGAGCCTCAGGGAGGGGAATCAGGACCATGGACAGCGGTGGAGGCTTCATTTATATAAACTACAGTGATACTTAGTATTCTTCAACGGAAGGACGTGAGACAGGAAGTCCCAGAGAGACCAACGTGACGTCCACACACCAGCGCCAACATGAGTTCATCTCTGATCCCTCTGAAGCCTCGCTGATAAACAGCTGTTCAGCTCGCTTTGAGTCTTGTTGTGGCTTCCAGGGGCTTTTGTTGGGTAGAATGTTGTTGTTGTTGTTGTTGTTGTTGTTGTGTCTTCTGATTGTGTGGCGGTTTGGACGATCTCTTTAATCCCGACTCATCGAGCACCCAAACCCTCCAGGAGGAGATCTGCTTCAAATCCCCCTCCTGGATTAGTTCTCCCTTCGCCTCTGCAAGCAGCACACACACACTCTGTGGAGTCCCCGACGTGGGGCATTGTATCTGTGTGTGTCTGTGTGTGTGTCTGTGTGTGTCTGTGTGTGTGTCTGTGTGTGTCTGTGTGTGTATCTGTGTGTGTATCTGTGTGTGTCTGTGTGTGTCTGTGTGTGTATCTGTGTGTGTATCTGTGTGTGTCTGTGTGTGTGTCTGTGTGTGTGTCTGTGTGTGTCTGTGTGTGTGTCTGTGTGTGTCTGTGTGTGTCTGTGTGTGTATCTGTGTGTGTCTGTGTGTGTGTCTGTGTGTGTGTCTGTGTGTGTCTGTGTGTGTATCTGTGTGTGTATCTGTGTGTGTCTGTGTGTGTGTCTGTGTGTGTGTCTGTGTGTGTCTGTGTGTGTATCTGTGTGTGTATCTGTGTGTGTGTGCATGTGGGGGGGTATCCTTGTGCTCTAACATGTCAATATTTAGCCTGCAGGGTCAGTTCTACTTAAAATTGTAAAGGAAATTGGTTGTGAACTTAAACTTAACCGCAGGCCATCGTTAGCACACACACACACACACACACACACACAGACACACACAGACACACACACACACACACACACACACACACACACACACACGTATCCATGGCCGTGTGGACTTCGTGAAGGACGCTCGTTTCGAGTTGAACACTTTGAGCTTGGCGGTTCGATGAAGAGCCGACTGAACAGAACAAACGGAGCCGCAGCGAGAACATGGCTGCTGGGTCACGTGACCCTTCCAGTCTTCACTCACGGATACATGGACATGAGGATGAAGACCATCACCCAGCTGCTCCTGTTGGAGGCAGAAACCTTCATGTCACATGAGAGAGACGAAGAGGAGAGACGAAGAGGCGAGATGAAGAGGAGAGACGAAGAGGCGAGATGAAGAGGAGAGACGAAGAGGAGAGACGAAGAGGAGAGACGAAGAAACCTTCTGATCCAAACGGAGAGCTTGTAGATCCGAACGAAGCTGCAGGACAAAAGTTCCTTTTCAAGAATAACGTTCCACGCGTGCTTTATTGTGGAACCTCGTGGATGTGAGGAGCTCCTGTCGGTTTACGTTGGGCTCTAATGTGAACGTGTAAGAAGGTGTATGCCTTTAAGAAGCAGATGTCTTTGATGTTTGACACTTCTGTGGACATGAAGAAAGATTAGAAGAGAGGACGAAGAGAGGACAAAGAGGAGGAAGAGGAGGAGGAGGAGGAGGCAGTGGAGCAGAAGCAGTGTGACGGATGTGATGTGAAATGTGCAGCCAGAAGGTTTTCGGTTAAATTCCCCTCAAACAGACACAGGAGCTGGATCCTCCGTCTCCGTCCGTCTCTTTGTGTCTTTGTCTCGATGTGGACGCTCAGTAAGCGGATCAGAGACGTCGTGTCAACGGGACCTGAGGCCTGTAACCGGGCAACAAGGACCTGAACCTGGTCTGCGGCTCCGTCCTCCATGAGGAGACGTGAGACGCAGCAGATGTTCCGTGGAGACAGGTTTTACTTTGAAAGGGCTGAACGTGCAAAGGGACGCGGCGGCTCTCGACTAACTCGTCGTGGCACGGTGCCCTTATCGCCGCGGAAACAGCCCGAGCCGACGGAGGCTCGCGGGCTGGCTCCGGCCCCCCCTCCGGTGCCGGGTCACTTCCTGTCAAGGGCCTCCTGCCCCCGCGGGGTCTCACGTCTCTGGAGGTCAGAGGTCAGACTGAGACCCAAGATCCACAGAGGGCGTTTTAACCCGAGCTAACGATGTAGCATCACAGAGGCCTGGGGGACGAGTCTGCACATCGTGAGAGACGGCGGGACATCGGATCGGATCTCAATCACAGCGCTCAGTCGGCGCATTAGCGCAGGCGGCAGCAGCAGCTGTTAACGCCACCGGATTGGTCATGTGACCGGCAGACGAAAGAGGATCACATGACCCCCTGCGAGGAGCATGGGATGGCGCCGAATGAGGACTTATGTAAGGACTCTGCAGCACGTCGCTGATGCTCTGATCCTCCTCGCAGAGATGAACAGGAACGATCGCTCTTTGTTTTTCAAACACGAAACGCTGCAACTGCCGATGGTTTAAGGGACGAAGATCAAAGGAGGGTTTAGGACGTCTTCATCGAGCCACACCTCCAACACTCAGGCCTTCATCTCCAATGAGACACACTTAACAGCCCGAAGCCTCCGTCTCCTTTGTGAGGGATGAACAGAACCCTCCTCACTGTGCAACTGTTCAGAAATCAAAGAACATGTATTTACAGCTGTACAAACATCATACAGATGTTCTACAAGAAAAAACGGATCTTTACCAACTTCCTTTTTCTAAATGTGATACTTGTCTCTTTCTTCCTCATGAATTCACTGCATTGATCTCAGACTGTTAACGTTTCCCTTCTCAGTCATGAAGGTCAAAGGGCAGCAACAGGAAGTGGTAATATGTTCTACGTGATTGTTATCTGCAGCCGACCTGCTGGTCAACACGCTGTGTCTCCCCTTCACGCTGGTCTACACGCTGCAGGGCGAGTGGAAGTTCGGCAGCACGCTCTGCTTCCTGCTGCCGTACGCTCAGGGCCTCGCCGTGCACGTCTCCACGGTGACGCTCAACGTCATCGCCCTGGACCGCCACAGGTGGGTGGAGCTCACAGCGGTTTGTGGTCTGCAGCGTGAGGGGAAGGTCCTGGCAGACACATACAGCTTTCAGGCCTCGTAGCTGCTGAACTCCTTCTTTTCATTCTCATGGTTTTCTCCAAATGCAGCTGCCTCGTTTGAGTTCCTCTCATCCCACAGTGTGGCCCCCCCTATGTGAAAAGTAATTAGGCAAAGCGATAAGTGAAGTGAAATGACACTCGTTAGCGTTCTGACACAAATGAATGCTGTGAGTTGGGTTTCTGTTCCTTGTCGGCATCGAATAGCAGATGAAACCCAACTAGCTGATATTTAACAAAACCGTCACCTCTGGAGAAATGTTCTCATCAGGTCTGTCAGGGCAAAGCTTCCCGTGTTAAAGCTGCATTGATCCCATCTATTCCAGACCGAACCGCTGACAGGAGATGTGTGTGTGTGTGTGTGTGTGTGTGCGTGTGTGTGTGTGTGTTCCAGGTGCATCGTGTACCACCTGGAGACCAGGATGCGTAAGGACGTGTGCTTCGGGGTGATCGCGCTGACCTGGGTGCTGAGCGCCGTGCTGGCCAGCCCTCTGGCCATCTTCAGGGAGTACGGCTCCTTCAGCCTGGAGCCCGGACACGCCATCCAGGTACACGCACACACACACACACACACACACACACACACACACACACACACACACACACAGCGCCGCCCTCCTCCTCCGGCTCTTTGATCTCCTCCCTGCTTCTCCACGTCTTTCATCTCTGTCTATCTCCCCCATCGAGCCCGTCTCTTCCTCCTCGTGCTTTGAACTCTTTCAATTTAAATACATCGTCACATTTCCCCTGATTCAGAACAACCCCCATCTCCCCCCCAATCGCCCCCACCGCCTCTCCATGCCCCGCCCCTGCCCCGCCCCGCCCGCCCATGCCCGCCCCATGCCCCGCCCCATGCCCCGCCCCATGTCCCGCCCCCTGTCCCGCCAGCACGTGGCTGGTGTAGTTATAGTGACTATAGAGTCCAGAAAGTAGAGAATCATGTGACGGCTCTTCATCAGGCTCCTCCTCATCTGTACCTGATCCTGGTGTGGATCAAAACCTGATGTGGATCTGATCCTGATGTGGATCAGAACCCGATGTGGATCGGATCCTGATGTGGATCAGAACCTGATGTGGATGGACTTAACGTGTGCGTCTTGTCCTCGCCCCTCAGGTGTGCACGGAGAAGTGGCCCGGTAAGAGCACGGACGGCACCGTCTACAGCATCTCCATGCTGATCCTGCAGTACTTCCTGCCGCTGTCCATCATCTCCTTCGCCTACTGCCGCATCTGGTCCAAGCTGCGCGGCCATGTCGGCCCGGCGGAGACCGGCGCCAGGCGCCGCCGCCAACCCCGAGCGCCACCGCCGCCGCCGCAAGACCACCAAGATGCTGGTGACCATGGTGGTGGTGTTCGCCGTCAGCTGGCTGCCCTTCCACGCCTTCCAGCTGGCCACCGACATCGACAGCTCGGTGCCCGACATGCGCGACTTCCGCCTCCTCTACACCGTCTTCCACGTGGGCGCCATGTGCTCCACCTTCGCCAACCCGCTGCTGTACGGCTGGATGAACCGCAACTACCGCGCCGCCTTCCTCTCCGTCTTCAAGTGCCGCAGAGGGCGGGGGGGAGCGGGGGGGGGGAGGCCGGCTGGAGAGCATCCTCCCGGTCGGCGGGGGAGTGGGGGGAGGAGGAGGAGGTCGAGGTAACGGCGGGAGGGCGACAAAGATGGTGCTCGAAAGCCATGACGTGGTGTCCACTCACCTAAACACCACCGACCTGTGAGGGTGGATGGGGGGGGGATTTGTGAAGATTCATCAGTCGACATAATAAAGTTTCCTCGACTATAACGAAGGAAAAAGCGACTTAGACTTCCTCCCACGTGTGAAGAAGAATGGGGGGGGGGGGGGGGTCACATGATGGTGCCGATGGGAGGATTGAGGGTGGATGCTCTTCTTGGTGGAGGACAAGGTGGAGCAATAAGTGGACAATAAGTTGAATGAATCAGCCAAACGTACATGAAGAATATTTAGCGTTGCACTTTTTAATCCTCTCCTTCTCTCCTACATTACCCACAATGCAGTTCAGCCCCAGCTGTGCTGTGGCGTTGCAGTAGTGGTTCCCACCGTTTGATCACGGTTCTCCCCATAGACACTACTATGTACATGCTGTATAGAGTATGTCTATGCTCCCATAGATACAGGAGGGGATTGCTGTTGTTATGCGCGTTGTTATCAGGGGTGGGTGAATGTATGTCTGCATGTCTTCTGTCCTCAAAACACAAGACAGAACCATAATGTGCTTTATTCAAAGCAGCGGATTGAAGTGGATGTCTGTCCAGTTGACCTTTGAACTTTCTCCTGCTCCTCATCCACCACGCAGGGTTCAGAGATCAGTTGTTATGTGAACGTGTCCTGGATACAGAACTACAACTCCCACGGTGCATTCGCTGTAAATAAGTCAAGTACCAACTTCCTTCAACTCCCTTCACTTTCTCCTTGTGAAAAATGTAGCTTATTAAAGACAATTCCCAGAATGCATTGCTGCTTATCCACTGAGTGAGAGGAGGGCACCTGACGTGGACCCTGTGGACACGCGTGTCGCCCAAATGCACCATGGGAGCCGTAGTTGACTTGTTTGTTCCCCAGCTGAGACTCATGAAGCTGCAGAATCCCATTCCCATCGAGTCAGCGAACCTCTCACGAGACCTCCTGCTGTGGGAGGAGCATTGTGACCCCGTCTGAGGGGGGAGGAGTCAAACATGAATGTAAACTGCTCTGTAACTCGGCTGTCATGTTTATTGTGTCCTTCTGTGTGAGAGACTGTAACCGAGCAACAACAGACAAAGTGTCTGAAGCACAAACGCTCTGGGCTCTTTCTTACTGTGTGTGTGTGTGTGTGTGTGTGTGTGTGTCTGTGTGTGTGTGTGTGTGTGGGGGGGGGGGGGGAGGGAGGGGCTTCAGGGTTCACATGCATTTTAAATCTAATTAGTTTGTTCCCAACGGACAGGAATTGGCTGAGAGTGAGCGTGCGCTGGTCTCCACGGTAACCGGGGGCGAGGAGAACTTCCCGTCTGGATGTGCTGATGGACGAAGGAGTCGAGTTAGTCCACCCCCCCCCCCCCCCCCGCCCCCCCAACTCCTCCATGGGTGCAAACTCCTCCCGAGTGAAGGCTGCAGGAGAGGAAGGTGAAGATTCAACGTCTCCCTAATTACTCACCAAACTGCACCGTGAACTCCAGTCAGATAGTTGGTTGCTTAGCAACACTTACTTTTAGAATAGCAGTAAACTTCAGACAGCACTCACTGCGCTGTGAAGATATCGCCTCATACCTGCTTTATATATATGATGAAATCGCAGGCTCTTCACTGGAGCACTGAGCACTAAATGATCCACTAATGGTTATTCAGGTCATGACGGAGTCTCCAAACAGAAGCTTTTATTTTGATACAGTTTAATGGTTTAGTGAGCAGTGTTGTTGTGTCACTTGGCGTGAAATAATAAATTCATGCAGAGTGGGGCGTACTGGGGGGGGTAACGGCTCCTTCCTCCCCCTCTAAGCCCAGCTGATGGCGAACGAGGCTTTCTGTGGTTTAGAGCCCTCGTGTCTTTGAGTCTCTCAGCGCAGGAGGAAGGACGGCTCAGTGGGTTCAGGCTGCCCGGAGGCCTTTGAGCAATCCCACAGGAGCTTATCAGAACCACAAATCAGAACCACAAATCACTTCTTGTTCAAATCGACTGAGCAAACTTTTCCCCCAAAATAGGATCATAATTCCTCATATTTTGGGTGATATTTCATAGGAAGAAACCGTTACTGAAGTGAATGTGAGGCTGACTAAACGGGCCGATCCATTGAGATTTGTCTAATGGAGCGTTGGGATTCAGGTCACTTGCTAGCATGCTGCGTTAGCATGCTACTAGCAGGTCCATGCTAAGCTAGCTGCTGCAGACGTAGCACATGCATTCTAATCAGTATTCTCTAGTTTCCATCGTCTCCTGTCTGGTCTCTAACTTTCAAACGTCATACGTCCATCTTGTTTCCATGGTAACGTGGCATTGGGGGTGAGGGGGGGGGGGGCAAAGGGTCAAGTAGAGAGAAGCGATGTCGACCAGACAAACCTGAGTGAGGGAACAAACGCAGGTTAATGTCGTTTGGATTAAAATGTGGAAGTCATGTGACTGATGGATCCACATGGTCTGCCCCCCCCCCCCCCCCCCCCCCCCGGGTCATAGGTGCCCTCCCCCCCTCCACCCACCGGTGACGACCTGTGAAGGGACCCGTGTCGATATCTGGGATGGACAGCTGAGCGAGGACACACTTTGCTGGGGCGGGACGCTGTCCCCTCGGGCTGGACGCACACAGACACACACGCACACACACTCACTCACTCTGCCGCCTCCGCATGACTTTAACTCACTCCTGCTGTCTGCAAGCACCGATCAATACCCACCGATCCGTCCGTGATCCGGTCAGCACTCAGCACTCGACCCACAGAGTGTGTGTGTGTGCGTGTGTGTGTGTGTATGTGTGTGTGTAGTGATCTTTAGTTTTAATGCAAAAATGTTTCTTTACTGTTTTTAGTGTGAACAAACCAGAAGTTCCGGTATTGGAATTGAAGTCAGGAAAGAAAGATCACATGTTCACATGTTCTCATGTTCTCATGTTAGTTTGCGGTGCTGCTGGTGGTTCGTGGGACTTTGGAACCAAGTGGGTTCCAAAGGCAAAGTGGAGCGCTGGGTTCACATCCCAGGTCTCCTCACAGCAGGAGGCGACAACGAGCTCCTCGTCCTCGTTCCGTCCTTGGATGCAACCAGAGCAGGCCGAGGGCACCCGGAGAAGGCCTCTGCTCCACGGGAGGATTCTCCACCTCCTCCACCTCCTCCACCTCCCCCACCTCCTCCACCTCCTCCATCTCCTCCACCTCTCAGCAGCCTTCAGACGAGTGTTGGGGGGTCGCGGATCCCTCTGTGTGAGATAAATCATCGTACCAACAGCACTTCTGTCCTCAGCAAACTCTTTATCAGAAAACACGACAATGGATGTCCTGCCCTTTCTTTCCTGAAACAATAGGTTCCGGGGAGAGAAGCCCGGCCTCTGATTGGCTGGCAGGTGTCATGACATCAGAGAAAGAGCTTCTCCTCATTCGTATTCTGACCGAACAAAAACGCTGCTTCCCTGTTCAGCATGTCGAGGGAGGACAGAATTATCCCAGTGTTTGTGTCTCCTGCTGGCTCAGGGGACTAGATGAATCACACACACACACACACACACACGCGCACACACACACACACACACACACACACACACACATTATTCAGACACCTCCCTTTGAATCTTTGCCCAACACAAACGTTGTGTTCTCATTCTTCCTGCAGCTTAATTAACTTCATTCTTGTTGAGCTAACATGCTAAGTGATGCTAACATCCATGTACACGTTGGTAAGTTGATGCTTTACGTTGCGGCGCGTTCGGTGCGACGTCCCCCTGGATGTGAAGCACGTTGTCCTCTCGTCTCATGTTTGGACGCCGTGCGGAGCAGCCAGGACCTCTGCGCTGCGGAAGGTCAGCGGACGGGTCCCCGTCACGCATCGATCCGCCTCGTGGACGTCAGGGGGCTGATTTGTGTTCTCATGTGGTGATCGAGCAGGAAGCAGAAAGCGTC
>CM037923.1:1536634-1654134 GCA_021346845.1 Apeltes quadracus | reverse complement strand
CTCTTGACGGACTCTTTGACGGGTTTCTGTAATACAGTTCGATGCAAAGATCATGTTTCGCGTATCGGTAAGAAGCCCCCCCCCCCCCTCCGTCTCCAGGTCAACCAGCTGGACGCCCAGACGGCTCAGAGCATCGAGTCCGTGGGGACGCTGTACGTGATGAAGAGCAGGCCGCTGAAGGACACGGTTGTCGACAGCCACTTTAAGTCCAAAGACACGGATGGCGGCGCGCAGAGACAGGACATGTTCCCCGATGTGAGTTAAGGGTCTAAGCTAACGCTAAGCTAACGTAGCCAGTCACTGCAGAGAATGCAGCTTCGTACACAGTCTCTTCCAATACAAAGTTCTCCTTCTTTCTCTCAGGTGCCGATGGTCGAGCTGAAGCTGGAGCATGAGGGCTCCAGCTCCTCCCCGGCAACCATCTCAAAGTTTGTGAGTCCTTCGTACTCTCAGGACTCAAAGGGCTCCTCTTCCTCCTCCTCCTCCTCCTCCTCCATCACCGATCTCGACGGCGACTTCTTTAACATGGGCGGCGGCGGGGCGGGAGGCTTCGGCCAGCCCAGCACGGGCCACATGTCCACCACGACCGTCAGCTGCACCAGGACCCTCAGGAAGACTGTGGTCCACACCAAAGACGGGCCGGTGGAGAAGATGGTGCATGTGACGGAGGGAGGCCCCGGGTGCGAGGCCATGGCGGACGTCACCAAGGGAGGGATGGACTCCTTCTTCCCCGGGTTCACATCCTCCTCCTCCTCTTCTTCGTCTTCTTTTTCGACCAAGACGACCTCCCACAGCGGCGGCACCAAGGGAAGCCTCCTGGGCGCCAAGTCTGATCTGCCGAATCCATTCGCCGACGACCTCGGCCTCTTCAAGATGTCCGACGTGGAGGACGACCTCCCCGACATCCATGCCCGCAGCCTGAAGAGCCCGCGCACCGAGCGCCACGCCGACCACGTGGGAACAGGTACAGAGACGTCCGACCTGGAGTGACCCGAAGAGCGGCGCGCTCGCCTGTTAGCATCAGCTAGCCTAGCCCTATGTACCAAAAGACCATGAAGTGACCACAGCGATTCTATTGTTTACATCCGTAATTTCATGTTACTTGTTTTATTTTGATCCTGATTAGCTTTTGCAAATTAAAAAAATGTCAACTCTTCTCATTATTTGGTTGCTTTATCGGCCTCGGTGGCTCCGCCCCCTTTTCTCGCTCTTTGCATTGACTTCATTTTTAATCTCTTTTGCCCAAATTGCGTGTGATTCCGTCACACCTCAGCGTAGCCGTTCCCGCTTTGTGGAGAAATATCATTTAAGAGTTGCAACAATCGTGGGTTTCCCGGAAAATGACCGTTAGCACGGAATTCCAGCTAGCCGCTCCAAGCTAACTAGCGGCCCCGCGGTGTGCTCCCCCCTCCCCTCTGTCCGCAGATTGCGTCGATGCTCAGCAGCACCACCTGAAGGGCGAAGCGAACGGCCTGTTTAAGATCAAACCGGGTGGCGCTGACGGGGGGGTGGTGGAGGTTTTCTGCCGGCAGGAGGGGCTAATGGGGGGGTGGCTGCTGGTCCAGCAGAGGGAGTCCGGCGCGCTTGACTTCAACCGCTCCTGGGCCGAGTACCGCGGCGGGTTCGGCTCGGTGGACGCCGCGGGCCGGGGGGAGTTCTGGATAGGCAACCGCAACCTCCACCTGCTGACCGGCGGGGGCGAGACCCTGCTGAAGGTGGAGCTGGAGGACTGGGAGGGGGGCGCGGCCGCCGCCGAGTACGCTGCAGCGGTGGGTCCGGAGGGGGAGGGGTTCCCGCTGAGCTTGTCCGGGTACCTCGGGGACGCCGGAGACGCACTGGCGCCGACCCACGCCGGCATGAAGTTCAGCACCTTCGACCGGGACAACGACGCGTGGGGGGGAAGCTGCGCTGAGGCGCACGGCGGCGGGTGGTGGTACAACAGCTGCCAGACGGCCAACCTCAACGGCGCGTACCACCGGCCGCCGCACAGGGGGGGGGGCGGGGTGCTGTGGGCGACGTACAAACCGGCCAATTACAGCCTGAAGGCCGTCAGGATGTTCATCCGGCCGGCGGCTTTCTAGAGAGCGACGTTCAGAATGTATCGCGTGCATATATATACATATATGACGTATAAATCTATTACACACATCTACATGTATTTAAACCCCAACGAACATGCTGCAAGAAAACCTTCAGGCCGTCGACCTGTCGGTGAATCATTCTAAACTAAACAGACCTCTAAACCCAAATTGTGTGTTTAGTGTAAATGTTTTTCTCTCCACAGTTCTGAATTTTGCTCAATAAAGTTTCACTGTTCACTTCAGCCACTGTAGTTTGTGCTTTTATTTATTTTAACAAATGTACAAAGAAAATTATTATTAAAATTATTATTAGTAAAAATAACAATGTTGCCAATCAACATTAAAGAAATAAACATTATTATCCATGTTGTGCTAAAATACTTTAATAAATTAATGGAAATTCATCAGAAAATTCAAAAGAATTTGACAGAAAATGTTAAAATGGATCCAAACCAAATGTTTTTTGGCTGGAATTAGTTTAGATAATGTGGAACCAACATGTTCTGGTTTTCTTAAACAGAACCACCTTTTCTCATTTCCTTGACTGGTTTAGTTATTCAGTAGTAACGATGTGGTTGCTCAGAGGTATTATTACAGTATTTAGTTTTTAGTCTTGATCCCAGAATGTAAAACACCTGCATTAACGTTTGATTCCTTCATCAAATAAAAGTATTTCTTAGAATATGTTTGAACTATTGATCATTTACTGTGACGTCCGCCTGCACACTCTGATCTGCTCTGTTTGATTCAGACTGAACTGCACTGACCCCCCCGACCCCCCCGTCCCCCCCGTCCTCTCTATTCGCCAAGGCAGCTGAACAAAGATGGCCGACAAGGTTCCGGTCACAGGAGAGGCGAGAAACTAAAACTCCTCCATGTTCTAAACGACCTTCACCGGAGAAGGATCATTGAACTCTGTGATCCACTGATCATGTCTGTTCAATCTGCATTCAAGACGAAGAGGAACTAGGGTAATACTACCGAAACATTACACTAATACAACTAAATACCCACCGTAATACTACTGATGAACTATATTCATACTGCTAGATGGAGAAATAAAGCACTGAACTGCAGTCATTGTTATGAAGGACAACAGGAATACTACTGAAGAATCATAGTACTATTAGAGGACGTGTGTCTTTATATATATACTTTATTTATTTATTCATTAAGTATGTTTTCTTGTGAAATGACACAACAGACAGGAAGTAGGTTCCTCAACGTGTTTATTGAGTAGTGGAGGACCATCATGAAGGTCACAGCTGAAATAAAGGACACCAATTAATATTAGTGGAACTGTACGAAGCCCTTTGGAGCTTCTCTTGTAGCTCCAGTTGGTCCAGAAGCTTTTATTTTGGCGGTGATTAGCTGGGCACGTGGAAGAAGGGCCTGATCTTCATGCTTATGGCCTTGAGCGAGTACCAGCTTCCCTTCCAGTTCATCCACACCACGCCGTCGTCGGTGCCGTGCTTCGCCATGTGACGCGTGTAGGCTCCGCCTATATAGTACCGGCCGTTGGGATTGGCCGAGTGGCAGCGGTTGTACCACCAGCCGCCGCCGTCCTCCCTGGCGCACTGTTTGGACGGGTCCCCCGGGATCCTGGTCCAGGGGGACAGACAGAGCGTCAACATGTTTCCTTTATTGAAGGTGCATTCAGCTAGTGTATATGTACACAGAGTACACCTTGATGGTACTTGTGCTGTGTGATATATATCTATATATCTATACATATATAGATATAGTTATATATAGTAGCAAACAGACTGATATAGATATATATATAATTGATGGGGCCCCTCACCAGTTGTCGTGGTCTCGGTCGTAGGTGCTGAACATCATGCCGTTGTGGATGGTCATCGTGCGGTTTTCACCGAACAGTTGGTACGTTCCCTCCAGCAGAGAGTTGCCGGCGTTGCCGGAGTAACCGTCGACCGCCAGCACGTAGCTGGCCGTCTCCCCCATGACGGTGAACAGGCGGTACTGGGCGTGGACCTACGTGAAAAAAGGGGAGGAGTTTGCTTTAAATGAGCAAACAGACTGAAATATGATCATTTAGCCGACTTTTCAACAAACCCCATTTGAGTTTTTCTTTTGCGTTTCTTGTCATAGTACACTGTGACTCTTCCACTCGCTATGTGGGAGTGTTGTTTTTTGTCGTCTCTGACTTATTTATGATCTAGTTCATAGTCATTTTGACTCTTTTTCTAGGACTCACTCGGGCTCCTGTCCAGTCCTCCATCTCAATGAGGACCTCAGTGGGGCCCATCTTGGTCAGTTGACTAATGCGGTCGTTGCCCAGCCACTGTTCACCTGTCAGGTGACCAAGGACAGAGGTACGCTGGTCAAACACGACTTTAAGGAAAAAGTCACTGTACAACACGGTACAACTCTAACAAGTCAAGGTACGTTTTGCTCAAGTGTGGGTTTTGGGACATGAATTGTTCTATATTGGTGCTTGGGATCAGGGGTCAACGGTCTCACCTGGAGTCTCGCAGTGACCCTTTCCGACATCGAGGGCAGTGTTGCCAAAACCGCGGCGATATTCGTCCCAGCGGCGGCCGAAGTCGACGCTCCCATCGAGCCGGTTCTGGATGAGCAGCCACCCTGGGAGAGAAGAAGGCACATAAATGTCAGATATCCAAGGAACCAACAAAGGAACCCACAGTGGAGGTCAGAGGAGGTGCCGCCTCACCTCCGTTCTTGGTGGTCTGGTCACAGAAGACCTTGTAAGGAGGGTAGAAGGGATCTGGCTGGATGTAGTACATCTGCGAGTCTCTTCCTCCACGGCGGTAGATCTCCTCACATTCCTTCCCTGAACCCCCCGAGGAGAACAAGTTCACTCTTCTGCTCTACCAAAGAACTACACCTGTCAATCCTTGTGTAGCCCCGCCCTAAAGCATCCCCTGCTTTATGGTCTGTTGGACTTCTAGGCGTCGCCACTCTTACCAGACACCACCGGAATGGGACATTTGGTCAGGCACGGCTCCCTGCACTCCTCCTTCTGGGACTCGATGGCCTTCTCCAGCCTCTGGATCTTCATCCTGATCTTGTCCAGGACGCCCTGCAGCACCCAGAGATTCAAGCTCATCATCTACGTTCTCTCCAAGACGACACTTTACTTACACCCGAGGAAGGAAACATTCAAATACATGAACACATCTATATGTATACGTCTTCACCTGCAGCACTCTGATGGTGGAGGGGAAGGTGGTGTCCACTGTATCCTTGATGTAGGCGTGTTGTTCCTCCACCCGGTCGGTGTACTGAATCACCACCCTGTTGTTGTCTGAGAGAATGATTGTACAGATCGTAAAGGGGATGAAATACTTTGTTAAACTAACGTAACGTCACATGACTGCTTCTTAAAAAAAGCTCAGAGAACGTGGACGGTTCTGTGTCCTGGTGACTCTCCGTGAAGCAGAGGTCAGACGCTGGGCTCCGTCGTACCGTTCACCACCCTCTGCCTCTCCCTCAGCGTGCTGGACATGGTGCTGGCGTAGGTGTAGACGCTGTTGGAGGCGCGGGACAAATCCTCCACCCCAGGCTTGAGCTCGTTGATGCCCTGTGGATGAAAGCAACGCATGCAAGATGATGTCAACGCATGCAACATGACGTCAAACGCATGCAACAGGAAGTCAACGCATGCAACAGGAAGTCAACGCATGCAACATGACGTCAACGCATGCAACAGGAAGTCAACGCATGCAAGATGACGTCAACGCATGCAACAGGAAGTCAACGCATGCAACAGGAAGTCAACGTTCTCCTGGTCAACAAGTAGAAGGTGCTTTTACCGCCTTGACGTTCCTCTCTTGCTTCAGCAGCATCGTCTTCAGCTCGCAGCCGCTGGGACACAAAACACCCTGCAGGGGGAGTCTGTGGTTAGTGTGATTCAGTGGGGGGGGAGGGGAGGGGGGAAGGGGGGGCGCAGGCCTCCTACCATCTCCTCAGCGGCGTGCGTGCATCCGCCCTCGTCCGGCTGCCTCTCCTTCTCCCTCAGCTGCTGCCCCCTGACCGGAGCGGGGGTGGGACGGCCGCGGTACCTGGGGTGGAAGCAGAGCAGGGGGGGGGGGGGGGGAGGAGGGGGGGAGACAGGTGTATGTAAAGATATCTTTAAATCTCAATGGATGTGTTTCTCTTTTTTAGGGGGGCCCCAGTTTTCACGTACCTGCCTGCGCCGCTGATAGGGGGCGGGACATTGCGGTTGCGGGTGTAGGTGTCCCCGCCCCTCGTTAGTGGGCGGTGCCCACGGGCGTCCACGGCCCCCGCTTTGGCCTGAGGGGACATGAGAGGAGACGGGCGTCAAGGGAGGGACACAAATACATCAGTCAAGATACAGGTGATTAAACAAACGATGATATCGATTATAATGTTCTATGTAATATTCCATGATGTTCTATGTAATATTCCATGATGTTCTATGTAATATTCTACGCACCGTTTCATTGTTTGCAGACGAGCCCTTGTTGTCCTGTCAGAGACAAAAGCAGACGGAACGTATGAAGTTGCAGTTAAAACATTTCCTGCAGATGAAACCGCGTTAAAGTTTCATGCGGTCGTCGCGTTCCAATCGAAGACGTGAGCGACACTCGTCTTCAGAGGGAATCACTCACCGCATCGTAGTCGTCGTATTCCAGGACGTCCTGCGCCGCGGCCAGACACACACACACACACACACACACCTGCAGCAGCGTCCTCATGGTGTCCTCGTCCTCACTCTGTCCCCTGAGCCCGACCCCGCCGGCTTTTATCCCGACTCGCTTCATTAATCATTGGTGAAGCGGGGACAGTTTACCGAGCTGAGTCACCCTGTGGAGGTCAAAGGTCAAAGGTCAAAGCCGCCGAAAGAGGATTTACTTAAGTAGGTTAAAAGTACCTGGGAACAAAAGTGTACATTTTGACCTTTGACCTTGGAAACCATCTGAGCGACTCAAGCTTTGATTCAACTCTTTACGTCCTTGGTGTTTATTCAGAATATTTGATTAGTCCACCTGCGACTTTAACAGATTTAAACGGTTCTTTAAAGCAAAAACATTACGACGTAATGTCTCTGAGAAATAATAAAACCAACAGTCATTTCCCGACATGGAAGTGACTGTTGGCTCAATGACGCACACCGATAGTTAGAACACCTTCTAGTTCTCCTCCGGCAACGCTGTTTCTGAACAGAAGTTTGTTTGAGTCCAAAAGGACGAGTTGTGAAAAACACACAAACCTGTCAAACAAGTTTCATCCCGAATGGATCTGCCAAGAAACTTAAACAGACAAGTTGTTTTGCAGTTTGCTTTATTTGATTGGTTCTGTCCACTTCTAGAGGACTGGAACACAGAAGTTAAGATGCTCGCAGGTCAGAAGAATCGGAGAAACACATTTTATTCATTGTAATGAATAAAGGCCTCCTGGGCTCGTGGGCTCGTGTCCCGGGACCCAGTCCTCGTAGTCAGTTTGAATTGAAGTCAGACCTGACAACACACACACACACACACACACTCACACACACACACACACACACACACACACACACACACACACACACACACACTCACACACACACACACACACACACACACACACACACACACACACACACTCACAGAAAGAAGCTATTTTAGTGAGAAAAGTTCATCCTGGGTAACAGGAAATGGGGAAGTGTTGGATCAGATGCCTCTGTGGTCACCTCCTTCACCACCGTCACACTACACGACGTGCAGACATGTGGGCTGCTCATAATAAATAAGCAGTTACACTAAAGTTATTTCATGAATGACTGTTTCTGAAATAAATCCTGGTTACAGAACTTAAAAGTATTCACTGCACTTTTCTCCACGGACGCGTGATTCTTATTGACGCACGGTTCCGACTGGCAGCTGCTCAGTTTCACTTCCTCTCATCACGCCCTTTAACACATGCAGCTCCTCCTCTGGTCTTTGCTGCGTCTTTGAATCAGGAATCATCAAGTCAGCACAGAATCCCTGGAACAAAGAAACAAGTCACGTCGTGTGAGAAAAGTCACATGTTTGACATTCCGTTATACAACAGTCCGGTTAGTTAATAAGTTACAGCAGTGATTCTCAAAGTGTGGGCTCCCTCTAGTGGTACGCCAAAGAATCACTGAAATAAATATACATATATTTTAATTTCCTATATTTAAGCGCAGTCTTACTGTTGAAACTGTATAAAATGTTACAATGGCTCACAATATTAAAAATACCTCTTTAGGAATAAAGCCTCTGCCTTGACTTTGATGAATACTTAGGCGTAGTACGCTGCTGTGGTCATTATGGTGGTACTTGGTGTAAAACGAACCACTGAGTTACAGAATGTGGGAAGCACGTCAAACAGAATGAATGCAGTTTGGAAACTTTGACACATTCATATATATATAACAAACGAGTAAAGGTAAGAGAATAATAGTGACTTCATCTGACGGATGAGCAGAACTGAAAGCCTTAATAAAGGTCACACTTCCTCTTTTGTCGGAGCCGAGTTCCTCTCTGAGTTCCTTTCACTTTGCCTTCGTCCTCCTCTTGATGCTCGTTCGCTTTTTGGATTCGCTCAACGATTCATTCGTCCACTCGGCCGCCTCCGTTCGACGCGGGATGGGCCGGCCGACCGACCTTCACCTCGCCCCCCTCCTCCTCTTCCTCGCCCTGTGCTGGGGTCAGAGGTCAGACCCGGACGTCGGGAGGCCGTCCTGCGATCGCTGCGACCGGCGGCTCGCCTGCAACTGCTCCTGCGGCGGATGGACCTGCGTTCCCGCGGTAACGGAGCGGGCGCTGACTCTCGACCTCTCCTTCAACCGCATCACCGCGGTAACGGGCGACGATCTGACGGGACACGGCGTGCTGCGGTCCCTCCGTCTCCATGGTAACGTTGACGGGATTGTGGATGTCTGATAGGTGGAGATTTTCTGTAATAAAACATGACACCTGTATTTCTCCACCACAATAGTTGATCTCCGTTCATGTGGATTTCTACCACGGTGTTAGTCAGACTACGCTTGTAGATTAAATGATACATTTAAACAGACGCATCGAGGGAGGAGAAGAGTCATTACGTGGTCAACACAACAGTAACACTAATGAGGGTTGAGGTTAATCAGTGGTACACTGATGGAACCCTGAGGAACCCCAGAATGAAGGATTTCATCACACGCCGCTGTGACCGTCCTCCAGGTAACAAGCTGGCCGCGATCCACCCGTCAGCGTTTGACCCCCTGTGGAGCCTGGAGGAGCTCGATCTGTCCGACAACCAGCTGACCGCGCTGGACCCCAGGTGGTTCGTCGGGCTGGGAGCTCTCCGGGAGCTCAACCTGCTGCACAACCCGTACAGGTGAGGCGGCGACAGGTCAGCGGTTGAAAGGCCTGCGGCTCCCGCGCGGCGCCATGTTCACGCCTGGTGTGTCCTCCAGCTGCCTGGGTCCTCAGGCCGTGTTTCAGACGCTGGTCCAGTTGAGGAGGCTGCGGTTCGGAGGTGCCGATCTGCAGGAGCTGAAGAGAGGAGATCTGTGTGGAGTCGCTGGGTTGGAGGAGCTCACCGTGGACGCCAACAACCTGACCAGGTGAAGGGCCAGCGGGCCAATATACAGAGAGCACATAACATAACACACTGTTCATCCACCTAAAGTACTAAATCTGAAGAGTCTATAAGAGAAAATAGAAAAAGAGCTGATGAATCAGATTCAGTTTTAAGACTCTTAGTTGGTGCGTTTCCCCATTAGGGAAAGTACAGCGATACAAGATAAAATATAAAGTACAAACACATCTCAGCGGGATCTGTAGGGTTTTAGTGACATCAGGTTACGTTCAATAGAAGGAAATCCGAGAGCGGCTTTAATCACAATTTCTTCACTTCTCCATCAGCGGTTGTAAATGTAAGGAAGATTGCGTTTTAAAAGCACAGTTTGCCCGTCCCTAAATGACGCTCGTACGATTCCCCATCGTCAAACGTGCCCGTCCGGTCTCTTTCTCTGCCCGCAGGTACCAATCCGGTGCTCTGGCGGACGTTTGGCCCCTGGATCGCGTCACTTTGAGCCTCCGCGGCCCATTTCTAAGAAACACGGCTTTGGCCTCGGCTGTGCTGCGGGACGTGTCCTACCCGGAGACGCAGCTGGTTGTGGACGACCTCGTTGTGATGAGGAATCAGTCTGTTCAGCCCTTCAGAGAGTCGGCCAGCAGGAGAGTCAGGTCGGCCCCCGATGCCTCTTTGGCTGCATTCCTAATGAAGCTCTGAGCAACACATCGAGAAACTCGAGGAAATTCTCTTTGTGAAAACATTTGACTTTAACATGTGAACAAAATGATTTCATTCTGGCTTCATCCAATGATCAATATTGCACAAATGATTACGTCGATGAGACTCATCTGCATGTTTAAACATTAAACGTATTCCAGGTTAAACGAATCATATATTTTTGGGGTGATTCCCCTTAAATGTATACAGATGTGAAAAGGTTTGGCAGAGCAACCAACCGGCCTCTGTAATGTCACTTTCCAGGAAAATCACCTTCCGCAACTGTTCTGTGTCTGACGAGGCCATCGTTGACCTTCTCATGGTGCTGAATGGAGCGCCGCTCACCTCCGTGTTCATAGACGACGTCACACTGACCGGCGAGGGCAGGTAGGGAACCGGCACGGAACCACCGTCTAGCCTCTGATCCTGTGGTGCCGCCTGTCGTGCCAGATTTCGAGACGTTTAGGCGAAAGGCAGCCTGCGACAGCTCCTGTGACTTCCTGGTTTCAGCATGTTTCATTGAGGCGACCCCGCCTACTGGCTGAGTGGTTCAGCGCCGCGTTGTCTCTCTGTTCGGCGCTAGGTGGCAGCGAGCCAACTGGACCGACCTTAAAAGCATCGACGAGTTCTACATACGCCACGCCGTGGTGCTGAAAGTCTTTCATTTCACCTCCTTCCTGGAGCTGGCCTTTCTCCTGCGTTACCCCAGTAAAGTGTCCGTCATAAACAGTCAGGTGAGGCCGGGGTTCCCTGCGCCGCGCAATGGCTGCCACGCTGATCGGACACATAGAGGCACCACGGCGTCGCCATTAAAGCCTTTTCCCCGCAGGTGTTCGTGATGCCCTGTCTCACGTCCCGCTTGCTGGTGAACCTGCGGTACCTGGACCTGTCCGACAACCTGCTGACTGACCTGACGATGATGGAGACGCTGTGCAACGGAGACGGCACCCTGAAGGGCCTCCGAGTTCTGAACTTCAGCGGAAACGCTCTGCAGGTGCCTTAACCCTAACCCTGACGCCATTAAACATGAACCCAAGAACGAGTTGATAAAACGAGGCCCTAGAACGCCTAGTTGCTGAAGACTCATCTGCTCTGTCTTCTCTGCTGTCCAGTCTTTGTCCACGATGAGCCAGCAGGTAGCCAAGCTTTCCAAACTGACCCACCTGGACATCAGCAGGAACGGATACAGCTCCATGCCCACGGGCTGCTCCTGGCCCTCCACCCTGCGATACCTCAACATCTCCAGGGCCAAACTTACCACCGTCACCTCCTGTCTGCCCAGGACTCTGCAGGTACCGAGAGTGGAGCCTGTGGATCGGACCCATCGCAGCAAACACCCCGCTTACCCATCGCTCGCTCTCTCTCTCACAGGTCCTGGATCTGAGCGACAATGATCTGGATGGCTTCATCCTGTCCCTTCCCGCCCTGACGGAGCTCCACCTCTCTGGGAACAAGTTACTGAGGCTTCCCTCCGGAAGCCTCTTCCCCAATCTGCAAACACTGACCATGCAGGTGAGGAGCAGTGTCTCATTCCCCTCTGCGGCGCCTGTTTCCCCGGTGTGACCCGGCGTGTTCTCCCTCAGACGAACACCCTGAACACCTTCAGCCCTTCGGACATCCGGGGGTACGTGCGCCTCCAGGACCTCCGAGCGGGTCGGAACAAATTTGTCTGCTCCTGTGATTTCGTCAACTTCCTCCGGTCGGCCCTTCGGGGCGTCGGAGACGTGCGTCTGACCGACGGAGAGGAGAGCTACGTCTGCGACTCGCCTCTGCACCTTCAGGGGGAAGCGGTGGATCGGGTCCGACTCTCCGTGGTCGTGTGCCACCGGGTTCTGTTCGTGTCCGTGAGCTGCGGGGCGGCGCTGTGTGTGGGGATGCTGGCGTGCGTCCTGCTGTGGCGCCTCCATGCGTTCTGGTACCTCAGGATGATGTGGGCGTGGCTGAGGGCGAAGCGGAGCTCCCGGCGGCGGCGGCGCAGAGGTGGAGCGGAGGCGGAGCCGCTGCTGTCCTACGATGCGTTCGTGTCCTACAGCGAGAGAGACGCGGGCTGGGTGGAGAACTTCCTGGTACCGGAGCTGGAGGAGCCGAGGTATCGTCCAACAAGATTTTTATTTGACCGTTTTTATAATACGTTTGTTAGTTAGCATGTCGAAAGCTAAAAATGACCTTCAAGGAACTTCCAAGTTTGGTACACGAGCTAAACGCACATCCTCTATCGCTGTTACCCTCGTCTCTGTGGTTCTAACTCCTCCAGGGAGACCGGTGAAGACGCTACGACCCACAGAGCCCCGCGACCTCTGACCCTGTGCCTCCACAAGCGGGACTTCCTCCCCGGACACTGGATCGTGGACAACATCATGAGCGCCATGGAGCGCAGCCGACGCACCGTCTTCATCCTCTCGGAGAACTTCGTCCTGTCGGACTGGTGCCGCTACGAGCTGGACTTCTCGCACTTCAAGCTGTTCGACGGCAGCGCCGGCGGAGAGGCGGCCATCTTGGTCCTGCTGGAGCCGC
Organism: Apeltes quadracus; assembly: GCA_021346845.1. Classification (NCBI taxonomy): domain Eukaryota; kingdom Metazoa; phylum Chordata; class Actinopteri; order Perciformes; family Gasterosteidae; genus Apeltes; species Apeltes quadracus. Next base: position 1,641,304 of record CM037923.1, on the reverse strand, counting down.
TGTCCAAGGAGGACGTCCCCAAGCGCTTCTGCAAACTGCGCAAACTCATGAGCTCCAACACCTACCTGGAGTGGCCTCAGGAGGAGGAGGGCAGGGGGGAGTTCTGGAGGCGACTCCGCCGCGCTCTGCGAGGAGAAGAAGACTGAGGGGGAGACAAGGGGGAGACAAGGGGGAGACAAGGGGGGCCTCCTCCCTTTGATCACCTCGACAAATAAACAGATCCATTCTTTGAATTAATAAAATCCTTTCAAACCTTTAATGCATTTAATATGTAACCTAGAAAACGCACTGATGCGTATTTTGCACAACAATCAACCTTTTTTGTATAAAATCAGTTTTACACAGACTTTAAACAGACTGACTTTAAAGTTAATTATGTATAACTGCTGTATTTGCTGGTAATGTGGTGAGGTGGTTTTGTGGAAATGTAATGTAACAAGAAGACGTACTCAAAGTTGTCTTTGTCTGTTTTATTCTGTTGCAAGTAGCAGAACAGTTTGTGCAGAATGTCAAAGAGTCTGAGATTTTATTCAAAAGGTACATTTTTTTTACATCAAAAAACATTAAAAACATTAAGAAACAAAGTTACATTTGACTAATTGACTCAGCGCTGCGTAACGTTCGTACGTCACTGCTCAACTTCACCTCCGTGAATCTGTGGCCATGACAACAATACAACAACACATGAGGTTTGAATGGGAACATCTGTTCTTATTGATTATCTATCTCCATTGGTTCTGCTGAGTCTCAGGGACTGTAACGCTCTCCAGCAGCGGTTTTAGGTATCTGTTTCCCTGAGCCTCCGTCTTTACTCTCTTCAGCAGTTCCTCGTTAAACTTCCTCACAAAGTCCTTAAATATAACAAGCAGAGGCTGACCGAACTCAATCAGGCTGTGCTCTGATTTGTCAAACCCATAGTGAAAGCCAGCAGTGTGCAAACCAAAAACTCCACCATCGACATCGAACACTGGAGAGCCGGAGGCGCCGTGATACATGAACGTTTTATAGCTTATCATGACATCTGCCAGTGGGTCATTTTTGATCCCATTGCTGATCACGTGGAGAACGAACCTATCATCCTTATGGGACCCTAAGTCTTCCTTGATGGCTTGCTCCCTGTCCTCTTTCTCAATGATACATATCGGATCCATTTTCTTCAGGCCTCCTGCCGGGTGGCCGACGATACAGCCTTGACCATCTGGCGGTTTTGGACCAAATCTCCTGAGGAGCCCCGGTGGCACCTCGATCTGCTCTGCGGGTGTTGTGGAGACGGGTTTCTTAGCCTGAGGATTGATCTCAAGTATGGCATAATCAAGCCCATCATTGCTCAAAGTAGTGGTTATCTGTGTGCGGCTCAGGTTCTACACAGTTAAACTTAAAACGGACTTCAATGTCGTCCCTCAGCTTCTCTTCTTCTATGCAACCTTTCAACAAGTGTGCGTTAGTCAGGATGAAATTGTCAAACAGCACAAAGCCTTATGAATGCAGTTTATGAATTTAAACTGATTGAAATGAAGGAATCCAGAGGTTTTACCTTGACTGCCCTCGATGCTCCGAAAGAAACCAGGTAGGAGCATAAAATGGTGGACGCACACAGACACACACACACACACACACACACACACACACACACACAGACACACACAGACACACAGACACACATACACACACAGACATGCCCACACACACACACACACACACACACACACACACACACACACAGACACACACACACACACACACACACACACACACACACACACACACACACAGACACACACAGTGCAGGAAATGAATCCCTTTTACGTGAGACTTTAGTGCACCAGCAACCGTTCACATCACACATACATTTCCACACACACACCCATGAGGCTTTTATATATATATATATATATATATATATTTAATAAATACAAAGTTAAGATCAGCAGCGCTCTTAGACAAAGGAATAGTTATGTTAATTTGGCAAAAGAAAACTTGCTTCCTGTTCCAGAAGGATCCTCTGACTCAGTGTTTGTGGGTAAAGGAACAGCACTAATATACATTTATATCTCTATGAAATATTCATAGAGATATAAAATATATCTCACAGTGCGCAGAGGAATCCGAGCGTCCATGGAACAGAAAAACTCGATGAGCATCTGGAGACTCAGCGAGCCTCCAGCAGGCTTCTGTTGTTCAAGTTGGCAGCAGTTCCTTTCTTTTCCTTGTGGACGCGTCATTCCAGCGCTCCCATCCTACTCCAGGCCCAGCGTGAAGTTGATCCCGTGGACGACGCCGATGATGATGGGTTGCCAGGCAACCAGGTATCTGAGCCAGTCGAGCAGCTGGCCGTAGAGGACGTGCGTCTTCTCCCAGCTGGAGGGACGAGAGCGAGTTGAGGAATGATGTCACCGATAAATATACATATAAATACCATTTACAGTGCATCATCATACCCGTGTGTGAGACGCAAAAACAGCGTATGGGCTTTTATTTTGAAACAAAACAATGGCCAGAATGTGGGCTCTTATTTTGAAGTGGTCTTTAGAAACAGGAAGTTGCTGGGTTGTTGGAGGATGTAGTTTGCTTGTGTGAATAATAATCTATTAGTTATTGGCAGACCGACTGACTGAATCACGTTCACAGGAAGGCTGCTTTTACTTTGAAATCAGACACACACACACACACACACACACACACACACACACACACACACACACACACACACACACACACACCCTCTCGTCTCATGAGAACAAGGATACGGGTTGTTCATCATCTTCTTCATGTCCACCTTCTCGTTGCAGTACGGACACGTCTGCTTCTTACCCACAATGCACCAGCCGCGGATGCAGAACTCGTGGAAGCTGGCGAGGGGGGAGGAGTTAAGGAAGAGACAGAACCGGCGTAAAAACACACAAAGGCTGATTTCCTACGAGAAGACTCGTCCATCTGCCCGAACGGATGGACTCTGTCACAGCTGGATGAAGAACGGGTCGGGGGGGGATACATGTGTCCACAGGACAGCTGGTAGGTGTCTTCTATGAGTCCTTCCTCCTCCACGTCCACCAGGATCCTCTGGCCGCACACGGCGCAGATGTCCTCGCTCAGGCTCCTGCTGGGCATGCCGTCCTTGTTGTAGTACTGAGAAGACAAAAAGCATCAGCTGTCCGCCTGTCTCCGCCTGTTCACAACGAATCGCGGTGAAAGGCGGGGAGCCCCACCCCGATGGTGGACGCCATGTAGTCGGAGCAGATCTCGGCGAAGTCCCGGCCCATGACGCCGTAGTAGAGCCCGTAGAACAGCATGATGACGCCCACGTCCATGGAGTCCTCCGCCTTGATTCTGCTCGCAGACAGACACAGAGACGGGCTGTTAGCGAGCGCTAACGAGACGCTACGAGCAGAGGGACGTGTGCAGAGACAGGAGAGGACTCATAAAAGTAGAAGCATCAAGTTCATCTATCGTTATATATTGTCGTCACATGACTGTTGGTCTCAGACGAATCAATCACTGTTTAATCCCAGAATCGGATTATTTATTTTTGTGTATCTTTTTTCTGCGACGCGTTCGAGGACCGTCGGAGAGGTGAGCGCGCTTCACGAGCTCACCTGAAGAAGACGTTGAAGCCGAACATGGTGAACATGATGGCTAGGTAGCCCAGGACGCCCACCGCGTAGCTCAGCTTGTAGATGAGCAGGAACCACTTGTACACCATCCTGAGGGGGAGCAGGAACCGCTCGTCAGCACGTTTCAAAGCAGACGTTCGGCCGCTGGGAACGTTCATCGGGTGACGTCATTAGACTTCAGGGGATCTACTACGACTACAGAGCGGGGAACCTTCATCTGGAGCGTAACGGGGACACACGGGTCAGCTGCTCTACCTCGGCGTCCGGACGGACAGCGGCCTGCGCGTGGCTCTGAAGATGACGTAGCTGGTGATGACGGAGAACATGCCCCACATGGACAGGAACCTCCACCAGTAGAGTTTGATGGTGAAGTACAGAGGCACCGCCCACATCTGGACCAGCGTCACCAGCTGTGGAGGAGACGGCTTGTTACTCTCCGTACGGTTCCTTCCCGCCCGGCGGCGTGAGCCCCGGCCTCCACTCACATTGTAGGAGCGGTGGTGCCGCTGCTTCCACTGCACCAGGACGATCTGAGCCACCACCAGCGTGGCGACGAGGATCATCACCATCTCAGCGTGCATGGCCTCGTGACCCCGGTGCTTCACGTGCAGCCGCTCGTGCTGCATCCTGACCGGGGGGAGCGACGGGAGTCATTAACGGTGCATGCAGGGTGAACTGGTCATTAAGGGGAGCACGGTGCATGCTGGGTAGACCGGTGAGTTATGTGAGCGTGGTGCATGCTGGGTAAACTGGTTCCACTCACTTCCAGTTTTCTTTGTGTGTCATCTTCAGCAGGTCGTCCTGCAGCAGGGACACAAATAGCTTCTGTGGGTCTCACTGGACAACTCTCACGTGACGGTCAACACAACTTATCACGCGTGACTTAAATAACACAATGCAACGCGACGTCTGCTGGAATGAGGCGTGTCCCGTCAGCTGCCACGTCCCAACAGCCGCAATGGCAGCGAGCTAGCGAGCTAACGTAGCTAGCCGGCGTTAGCTCCCGTTGACGGCTCCTTTAGTTCATTTGGGCGTTTAAAGTAGCACGTGTTCGGGTCTACGGCTCGCGCACAGGTGCGACACTGAATTCGGCGTACTCACCTGGGGGTGCACGCCCGCCATGGTTCAGGCTAGCCCCGGTAAACAGCTAGCAGGGCTAACCCCGCTCTGACAGCAGCGGCTCCGGAGCGTCACGAGGACGGAATCCCGGGAGGGTCAAACCCGGCTGCAAAGCGCGTAGCCTTTATTTAGGACTTGCCCTCTTAAAAAGGCAACATGGAACTAAAATACTGTTGCAAATTAGTCATTAGAAGGAAGATGTTATCAAGCTTTAATATATACTCCATCTTAGTGCCATTCAATAAAAGTTTTGCGCTAATAGAAATAAGTACGTTCGAACGATCTGAGAAAACTGAGTCATAAACTTCAGTTAGATTTGTTCCTTGAAGAACACGTCTTTCTGCATAAGCCAGCTTCACAGGAATACTGTCCAAGAGCTTTGAATAATCTTATCTACACACTTTAGTTAAATTTACACTTACATTGCACAGCCTAACAAACTCTGCACAAATCTTAAAAGCTGAACGCAGAGCTTTTCTGTACATGTCTACTAAGTCCTTCTAAAGTTGCTAGGTCACCAGGCCGGCTCATTCTAGAGACTTACACAATGAAGACGCAAGACAATAAAAACCAAAACGGTGAACTTTAGCAGCATTTATTAAAAAAAAAAGTCAGCTGACTCAGAGCCATCGACTGCAGCAACAAACTGACTTCGCCAAGACAGTCAAGGAAGGTTTGGACCCCTGTGGATGTACGGAGCCACCACCAGCATGACGACGAGGATCATCACCATCCCTGCCTGCACGACCTCGTGACCCCGGTGATCAGAGCGACGCCGACCCTGGAGGAAGAAGACATCAGGTTAGAACATGAGGACATCAGCAACTCTTCAAAGAGGAGCTTTGCTCTTCGCTCAGACATCCAAGGAAGGTTTGGACCGTCACCGGCCTGTCAGACCTCAGGTGGAAACTACGAATGGCAGGAAATGACGTCATCATAGCGAAGCGTTTAACGCCAAGGGCATTATAGACTTTATACAAAGTGAACTCACTCTGCTTCAGAGGCTCCTTCCTGGTCTCTACTCCACAGCGCCCCCGTGGGTCATGGCCGCCGGCTGCAATGACATTCAGAGTTGGACTGACTAAACTTGCATAATGACAATAAAGTAGTTCATTGCTACAGCGACGCTCAGACATCCAAGGAAGGTTTGGACCGTCACCGGCCGGTTCGACCTCAGGTGGAAACTACGAATGGCAGGAAATGACATCATCACAGCGAAGCGTTTAACGCCAAGGACATTATAGACTTTATATAAAGTGAACTCACAGGTCTCTGGCCTTCCTGGTCTCTTCTCTACAGCGCCCCTGAAGGTCGCCATGGCCGCCGGCTGCAATGACATTTGAGTTAGACAACGTCTGAAACCTGCAGAATGACAAAGTAGTTCATTGCTACAGCGACGCTCAGACATCCAAGGAAGGTTTGGACCGTCACCGGTCGGTTGACCTCAGGTGGAAACTACGAATGGCAGGAAATGACGTCATCACAGCGAAGCGTTTAACTCTGTATAAATAAAAGGTTCACGTACCAGCAGACGAGCAGCATCAAGGGGCACGGTGCTGAACTTCACCCTGAGGGACACGTACAGAACATGTTAGCATCAACGCTAATAACAGGCTAGCATCAGACCCTTTCTGCAGGTTCGCTCAGACATCCAAGGAAGGTTTGGACCGTCACCGGCCTGTTAGACCTCAGGTGGAAACTACGAATGGCAGGAAATGACGTCATCATAGCGACCAGGAGCTAAACATGAGGAACAAGCTGTTGAACACACCGGCTCCACGGCGCCGACTGGTCGTCACTGGTCCATCCCACTGGTTTGATAATCGTTCATCAGAGAGACGTCGACCCTGAAAGAGGAAGTCCGGTTATAACGTGTACATGTTTAGGAACTCATCAGAAGGCGCTTTGCTCTTCGCTCAGACATCCAAGGAAGGTTTGGACCGTCACCGGCCGGTTGACCTCAGGTGGAAACTATGAATGGCAGGAAAAGACGTCATCACAGCGAAGCGTTTAAGGACATTATAGACAATATGTAACGTGAACTCACAGGTCTCTGGGTTCAGAGGATCCTTCCTGGTCTCTCCAAAGCGCCCCTGATGGTCATCATGGCCGCCGGCTGCAACGACAGTTACAGAGTTACACAATGTAGCAAAGATTAAGAATCACAATAGATTATTGCTACAGCGACGCTCAGACATCCAAGGAAGGTTTGGACCGTCACCGGCCGGTTCGACCTCAGGTGGAAACTACGAATGGCAGGAAATGACGTCATCACAGCGAAGTGCTTGAACTAAAGTCTGAATAAATAAAGGTTCATGTACCAGCAGCATCAGATGGAGGGTGGGGCAGCGCTGAACTTCACCCTGTGGGAGACACAGGACATGTTAGCATCGACGCTAACAACCGGCTAGCATCAGAGCCTTTCTGCAGGTTCGCTCAGACATCCAAGGAAGGTTTGGACCGTCACCGGCCTGTTAGACCTCAGGTGGAAACTACGAATGGCAGGAAATGACGTCATCACAGCGAAGCAACAGTCTGACGCGGAATCCCAGAGAACATGAATAATGTTAAAACGATAATCCTGCTTTTACGTAATACGTTTATTTATATAAAGTCTCAGTTGCAGAAAGGCAGAATAGAAACCAACTTTAGACTCGGTTACTGAGCCGGTATTAATAAACCACGTGGTCACCTGCCGGAAAGTAGCGGCAGTGAAACACTACGATGGATCATTGTAAAATGGGTTTCTATTTGAACATCGGGCTCAGTAGGAGACTGAATGTACACCGATACAGGACGACAGAACAGCACGATTAAACCCGTTTAAAGCGTTCAGCACGAGGGCTTTTGATTAACTACGGATGTACTGCTCTTCCTGTGAAACATTTACCTCGAATAAACCGCGTTAAACAAAAGTTCAGATAAGCGAGGCGGACGCGCTGTCGCCTGCGAGCTGCAGCGAGGAGCTTTGAATCTGCTGCCATCCTGAACAGCGGCGCCTCATCGGCGCTGAAAACGAGCCTCTACTAGTCCTCCGTGTTGTGAGGGACACGAACAACGTCCTCTTTACGGAGGAGACGCTCTGAATCAAAGACATATTCACCTGAGGAGACATGGAACGCGCGGCCCGGCGTCTCGGATGGAAATGAACCAGCTCGAGTATCCGCTCCCTTTTATTCCGTCATGGCGGCTCGTCAAGGGCCCGGCGGCGCGTCACCGCCACCTGGCGGCCAGGAGGAGGAGCCGGGAGTTACCACGTCACAGGGAACGTCTCCTGCGGGTTAGCAGCACCCCTAGCGGTGGAAGATTATATTTCATTAATGTCTTACAGTTTGTGAAAGAAGCAAAACAAGTAATTGCAATAATGCTAAAGATCAGAGAAATGGAAAATTAAGGAGGTGCAAAAATAAGCATTGAAATCTGTTGAAACAAAAAATAAAAGCAAATTCAAAACACGTCTGTGTTTCTCCATTTGGATGAGAATCGTTCTGACGCGATATGAGAGAGAGAGATTTAAACACCCACATCACAGATCATCACCAATCAGCTTCCTCTTTTTGCTCCTCATTGGTGGATCCTGCAGCAAAGGCCCCGCTGCCCAACCCCCCCTCCCCTGGTGCTGCTGCAAGCTGCTGGTGTTGCCGTGACGATGATACCCTCCCTCCTCCCACACGACACGGAGCACAGAGGAGAGGCAGCAAACAGGACGCTGTCATGATGCGACGGCTTCAGGCTGCAAGACAGACCATCGCCTCAGGACAACATGGTGAGCGCTGCCTTTAATTCTGGGGGGGGGGGGGGGATGGATGGACGGACGGTGGAATGTTTAGGGATGACAGTAGCATCTGTAGCATGCCGTGCGTTTCCCTTAGGAAGAAGGAGGGAGGAAGGGAGGGAGGAAGGGAGAAAGGGAGGAAGGGAGGAAAGGAGGGAGAGAGGAAGGGAGGGAGGAAGGGAGGGAGAGAGGAAGGGAGGGAGGAAGGGAGGCTGGACAGATTACAGGATGAACGAGAGTAGGAGAAAGCACACAACTCAGCATTAGAGCCCATTAAAGTGTGTGTGTGTGTGTGTGTGTCTGTGTGTGTGTGTGTGTGTGCGCTGTCAGGCCCGTATCCACACTGCATGTTAGCATCCTGGGAGCTAGCAGTAACAGGAGGTACGTCACGTCTGTGATCAGATCCACTCAGACCGGATGGATTACTGAGCAGGGTCATCACTGTGGGGGGGGGCACAGTGCAGACCCCCTCCACGAAGAAGTGATACCTGTTAGTGGAGAGGTTTAAAGGAGATGCAAAGACTCTCAACAGAGTGATGCAGAACGATTACACAGAGATCAGGAAGCTGATTCAACATGAGGAGAGAGATGCAACATGAGGAGAGAGATGCAACATGAGGAGAGAGATTCAAAATGAGGAGAGAGATGCAAAATGAGGAGAGGGATGCAAAATGAGGAGAGAGATTCAAAATGAGGAGAGGGATGCAAAATGAGGAGAGAGATGCAACATGAGGAGAGAGATGCAACATGAGGAGAGAGATTCAAAATGAGGAGAGATGCAACATGAGGAGAGAGATTCAAAATGAGGAGAGAGATGCATTCAAAATGAGGAGAGAGATGCAACATGAGGAGAGAGATGCAACATGAGGAGAGAGATGCAACATGAGGAGAAAGATGCAACATGAGGAGAGATATTCAAAATGAGGAGGGAGATGCAACATGAGGAGAGAGATTCAAAATGAGGAGAGAGATTCAAAATGAGGAGAGAGATGCAACATGAGGAGAGAGATTCAAAATGAGAAGAGAGATGCAAAATGAGGAGAGAGATTCACATGGGGAGAGAGATTCAAAATGAGGAGAGAGATTCAAAATGAGGAGAGAGATTCAAAATGAGGAGAGAGATGCAACATGAGGAGAGAGATTCAAAATGAGAAGAGAGATGCAAAATGAGGAGAGAGATTCACATGGGGAGAGAGATTCAAAATGAGGAGAGAGATTCAAAATGAGAAGAGAGATGCAAAATGAGGAGAGAGATTCACATGGGGAGAGAGATTCAAAATGAGGAGAGAGATTCAAAATGAGAAGAGAGATGCAAAATGAGGAGAGAGATTCACATGGGGAGAGAGATTCAAAATGAGGAGAGAGATTCAAAATGAGAATAGAGATGCAAAATGAGGAGAGAGATTCACATGGGGAGAGAGATTCAAAATGAGGAGAGAGATTCAAAATGAGGAGAGAGATTCAAAATGAGGAGAGAGATGCAACATGAGGAGAGAGATGCAACATGAGGAGAGGGATTCCATTGGGGAAGCCATGAAATACCAATGAAGGGAGAAGATGTCTCCATCTGTCTGCCATTAACAGGCAGGTGATGACGACTGATGTCCGTGTGGTAAGTTTGGGAATAACGGTTAACAAGGAAAAGGAGAGAGAGATTTAAACGCCCACATTACATCACGGACTGGCGGATGAACCAATCAGCTTCCTCCTCTTCTCCTCCTCCTCCTCATTGGTGGAAGCTGCAGCAACGACCCGAATCCTCCCCAACTGCCTTCAGCCTGCTGCTGCTGCAGGCTGCTGGTTACTGTGACGATGATACCCCGCCTTCCCCCTCCCTCCCCCTCCCACACACACACACACACACACACACACACACACACACACACATTACCAATGGTGATGGATTCATTTGTTGTGAAAGAGAAAGGACGACAGAAAGGATTCACTTGTCTGCAGTTCTGGAAGTGACACAAACAGACACCACAATGTCACAAGACAGACACACACACACACACACACACTGCCTCAGTGTCGCCCCATAGTAATCCGCATTGTGCTGCAGACCGAACGGGGGGGGGGGGGGGTAAAATAGACTTAGTGTGTGGAATGTCTTCGTTTGTCTGTGTGTGTGTGTGTGTGTGCGCGTGTGTGTGTGTGTGTCTTTCACACCATGAAGTTGTGTATTCTGAGCAGAATAATTGAGGGGGGGTCAAACAGGATTACGCAGATCAGAGGAAACTCCATAACGCCCCCCCTTTGTGAACTGCTCATGACTGTGTGGAGCTCATATTTTTGCATTTTATGCAAGATATTCTAAATTGAATAAATATATACATGTATATACTATACAAATTATATTTTCCTAATTGTATTTGTGTTTTTTCGTTTATATTTGTTAATTTCTTATATACATACATATTTTTATTTTTCTATTTATTTTTGATAAGAACAATTTGAAATTAGTTTCAGTAGGTGTCATTTCTGTCTCACTAAACTTCATCCATGAACAAGATCTATTTAATTGAATTATCGGAGTTATTATCCATGTATACATATGGAGTTATTAAACATATATGTGTGTGTGTGTGTGTGTGTGTGGCAGTCGGTTACCATGGAAACCAGCGCCTCCCTGTCTCCGTCACTTTGAATTTTCTGTGACCTACATATGGTGCTCCTCCCAGCAGCTCTTCATCAGGCCCACCCTCGTCCTTCACTATCCAGCTGTTCTGGGTTCTGCCCCCCCAAGTTTCTAATCCTCATCCCTCTCTCTCCTCCCCAGGCTGAACCCCCCCATGAACCAAAGCAGCCAGGTCTGAGGTCAGGTCTGAGGCCCCCCCTCAGTGCGACCTGAGGAGGATTAGACGGCTGCTGCCTCACTTTACGTCTTCCTGCTCTGTGCTGCTTGAACAGACTTGTTTGCAGCTTTTTTTGGGGGGGGGGGATTCTCCCAAAAGGTAGCAGCGTGAAAGAGAACCTCGGATCGCAGCGTCCCGCCTCCGTCCCCCGGCTGTAGGTCGGGATAAGGGGCGAGGTCTGAGACCCCCCCTAACCCCCCCACCAGGCAGCCGCCCGCTGATGGAGGCCCACCAACACTCCCCAGAGAGCAGCAGTGAGGAGTGCACCGTCCTGGAGGCGCCACCCGGCAAGAACGCCTGCCCCCGGCACGCAGGGAAGGTAAGGAGGCCACCCGCGGCGGCTAGCCCCCCCCTTCCTGTGGGGGGGGGGTTATGGGCAGCGTTCTCCTGCCCTCCCCCTAACTGCACCCGATTCCTCCCCAGGGGTCCGAGCTGTTCTGTTCGGCCTGCGAGGTCGCGCTGTGCGAGGACTGCGTGCCGGAGCACGAGGAGCACCCGAAGGTGCCCCTGATCCGGGCCCTGGAGCAGCACCGCAGCAGCCTGCAGGAGAGGCTGGGGGGGGTCCAGAGCAGGTGGGCGGCTCAGTGGACCTGCTTTACACCCAGTGACGGGGGACAGAATGGCCCATGTGACTCATATTTTAATGTTTAAATGAATATGAATCTTTACAAAGTACAGTGTTTCTCTCTGCGAAGCGTGAAACCCTTGAGGCAGCATTGACCAATGAGATGTGTCAGTGGCGTGAAGAGGAGGAGCTAACTGTCTGTCTGGTGGAGAGGGAGGGGGACACAACGGCAGAAGTGACAATCTCCCTTTTTCCGTCCTACATTTGTCCCTGCAGACTCCCTCAGATTTCAGACGCCCTGTCCTTCGTTAAAGAGATCCACCAGCAGCTGACCAATCAGAGAGCTTCCATCGAAGAGGACATCCAGTCGAGCTTCGAGGATCTGCACAAGCAGCTGGATGTCCGGAAGAGCGTTCTGCTGATGGAGCTGGAGGTCACGCACGGCCTCAAGCAGAAGGTGACCGTGCTCCTGAGCGCTCCTCATCTTCAGTGTTTGTTAAAGAAGAGCCTAGATAACAACAACTGTCCCCCTGGCTCCAGGTCCTCCAGGCTCAAGTGGACAGCCTGGTGCGCGGAGAGGGGGACCTCGAGGCCTCCTGTTCCCAGGCGGAGGAGGCTCTGGCCGGGGAGGCGTGCGTGGCGAGCCTGCAGGCGGAGCAGGAGCTGCAGGAGAAGCTGGGCGAGCTGGCCGGACTCGGCCTGCCGTGTCAGCCGGAGGAGAACGACCAGCTGGACCTGCTGCTGGAGACGGACGGGCTGAGGAAGTCGATACACAACCTGGGGACCATCGTCACTACCAGGCAAGACACCAAGCAGTCCGGCCCCTGCAGCACCTTCTTCTTTTCAATGTGACACCACTTCACTGTCCTGGATTTCCCTCCTCTTCCTCAGTGCGGTCGCATGCCAGAGCGAAGCCATGGGGGCTGGACTGGAGCAGTGCATTGTGGGCCACCCTGCCTCAGTTACCATAGTGACAAGAGACAAGTCAGGGGGAGCCTGCAAGACCGGCAACGCGATCCTGTCCGCTGAGGTCGGTGTTTTACGCTCCAACAAAATGTAGCAAACCTCTGAGGGAACTTCAACGTGATATCATGTGATGATATCATGTTCATGTGTTGGACCAGGTCTTCACCCCGGATGGAAGCATAGTGGACGGGGAAATAGTGGACCACAAGAACGGGACTTATGAGTTTGTGTACACGGTGCCGAAGGAGGGCGACTTCTCGCTGGCTCTCCGTCTGTACGACCAACACATCAAGGGAAGCCCCTTCAAACTGACCATCAACAGGGTCCCGGAAGCAGACGTCGAGGTGGGTCCACTGCCTGGAGCCACGTGGGAAGCTCTGGCTTCATTTTCACACCACACTCCCTGTCGAACTCGTTGGTACAAAGTATCCTCCAGCTTTGTGGAAGGAGAAGGTGTTTAAAGAAAGGCAAGCTGCAATAACGGTGCATACTGTAAGACCACGCAGACCAGACATAAAGCCACTCCACATAGAGGTTTTTGATCTGGAAGGTCACTTCAAGGTTACAAGGTCGTATGTGTGTCATTGTACATCATTGTCCTCTTGATTCTCAGTGAAAAGTGAATTCCTCTTGCAAACCTCACCGCTAACCGCACGTCCACATTCCAATGTCCTGCCTGGGGAAAGTTGACACATAAACTGAACTCTTCCGTCTCCAGGTGTCCCCCTCCACCACCACGGCAACCAACTCGGCGGCCTACGCCACCCCGTCCACCGGCTCCTCTGAGGGGGCGAAGAGACGAGGGAAGTCCCCCGGCCAGAAGAAGAAGGGCTCCAAGAGGGCCAGCAGCGCCCTGGGGACCCCGAGACGCAAGACCCAGAACCCCATCGAGGACGACCTCATCTTCCGGATCGGTGAGACGTTTCTCCTCCGGAAGCTCAGGCTGATTTCCAAGCTTTGGAATTCAGAATTGTACATTTTGAAGCTTGAAACACGTTGGACACGACTCTCTGCAGGGACGAAGGGGCGGAACAAAGGAGAGTTCACCAACCTTCAGGGAGTGGCGGCCTCATCCACGGGCAGGATACTGATAGCTGACAGCAACAATCAGTGTGTTCAGGTAGAGCCCGTTTCACCTGGTCGCACCGTCTCCCAAAGGCCGGTGGAGGCTCCGGACTTAAGTTAAGGTGAGCGTTATGACCCCACCGTTGTCTCCCCCCTTTAGATTTTCTTAAATGAGGGGGAGTTCAAGAGTCGCTTTGGCGTGCGGGGGCGGTCGCCAGGGCAACTGCAGCGCCCCACGGGCGTGGCCGTGCACCCGAGCGGGGACATCATCATCGCCGACTACGACAACAAGTGGGTCAGCATCTTCAACAGCGAGGGAAAGTACAAGGTGGGGAAGCACCAGCGTGGCCTTGAGCTTCAAAGTGATCGATGGTATCGGAACTTTATTCAGGTTTTACTTTATTCTCGTGTTCTTCGTCCTCGTTTTTGGCGTCCATCAGGCGAAGCTGGGCTCCGGCAGGCTCATGGGGCCGAAGGGCGTGTCCGTGGACCAGAACGGTCATGTGATCGTGGTTGACAACAAAGCGTGCACCGTCTTCATCTTCCAGCTGACCGGCAAGCTGGTCACCAAGTTTGGTAGTCGAGGCAACGGGGACAAACAATTTGCAGGTAGTGTTTGTTCCAGGAGACCGTTGCATCTCCACGTGTCTCTGACGCGGGAAAAAGATGCAGAGATTTGTTTGTGCAACGTAAACGTCCTGTTGCTTGTTTCTCTGCTTCTGTCCGGAAGGTCCACACTTTGCAGCAGTGAACAACAACAACGAGATCATCGTGACTGACTTCCACAACCACTCGGTCAAGGTACGTTAATGACCAGGTGTCTCCAGCAGGACTCGTCCCCGCGCTGTCCTGATGGGTCGCTTTGTCCCGGCAGGTTTTCACCCTCGAGGGAGAACTGGTTTTGAAATTTGGCTCTAACGGGGAAGGAAACGGCCAGTTCAACGCTCCCACCGGAGTAGCTGTGGACGTCAATGGAAACATCATCGTAGCTGACTGGGGCAACAGCAGAATACAGGTACATCCAGGGGGCAGTGACAGCAGCCCCCCCCGCCCCCAGTAGCCATACTGAGAACGATGCTTCTGTCCTGCAGGTGTTTGACGGCAGCGGCTCCTTCCTGTCCTACATCAACACGTCGGCGGACCCCCTGTACGGACCGCAGGGCCTGGCCCTGACCTCCGACGGACACGTGGTGGTGGCCGACTCCGGCAACCACTGCTTCAAAGTCTACCGCTACCTGCAGTGATGGAGGCCTGGACGGAGAGGCGGAGGGGAGGGGGGGAGGGAGGGAGGAAGGGAGGGGAGATCTGATGGAACTACACCTCGACCTGCAGCGATGGAAGGACGGGTGGAGAGGAAAGAGGGACGCAAAGGAGAAGAAATAGCCATAATTACATCATTAGACCACAATGAAACTGCAATCAAGTTTGACACCTTTTTGGAAAAAGCGTATTTGTCTAAAAATGAAACAGGGTGACGGAGAATGGCGGAACGAAGATGGTGCTTTGACCCAAAGGAGGACGAGGAGACCAACGATTAGTTCGTTTGACCTCAAAACTGAGACATGACCGATGAGTGACGCACTTATGCAACCACTGAATCTTGATATCTGCCCAAAAGTCTCTTTCTCCCACCTTGACTTTATTTGAAATCACAGGAGTTGAATGAAAAGAAAAGCTTTCAAGAATAAATGAAGAGCAAATAATAAAGGCTACAAAGGACGTGACACCGCGTCCCGGGAGTCCACTGCTTCCCGAACACACACCTGGCTGAGTGGGGATGAAGACATCGAGGAGGTACAAGCAGGAGCGGATGAATTTAGATTTTGAGAACCTTAAATGGGCGACTAAAGTTTTGTACTGTTGAGCTTTCTTAAGTTGGATGTAACGTGTATGTAAATGCTGGTCAGTGAGCTGAAAGAGGTCCACCAGGTGATTTCCACACATCTCCTGCACGGCTGTTTGCACTGAGTTGAGGTGAGCAGTGGTGATGGCAGTAACTCAAACTGGAGGTCACATGGACTCGCTGGTTGTTAGACTAAGACACGGGCCACTTTCAGCCTGCTGTCCTTTGTTTGTACATCGTCTGAATAAGGAATGTCTCTTTAGTTTCTTGCCGTATGCTCGTATACTTACACTCTGAGGTCCAACATTTTGATTGGCTGGTTGACACTGACTAGCATGATGTCATGATCTATGCTCGGCTCAAGATTTCTTCCTGAGAAATTGGATGCAAGGAGGGAAAGAAAAGTCTATGAGTCTCTATTTCTGACTAATATTATTGTAAAATGTTGGAATCAGGAACAAAGGGACAACATTGTAGAATGTTTTTCATTGATTTTTCCACGTTCACCTGTGAG
Organism: Apeltes quadracus; assembly: GCA_021346845.1. Taxonomy (NCBI): domain Eukaryota; kingdom Metazoa; phylum Chordata; class Actinopteri; order Perciformes; family Gasterosteidae; genus Apeltes; species Apeltes quadracus. The sequence goes on along the minus strand of CM037923.1, from coordinate 1,624,991 downwards.
CGAGCGTTTCACGAAGCGGTGCAGAGACACCGAAGGAGGTTTACAGGAACGCTGAGTGCTGCAGCGACGGACACGTGACATCACGGAGACACGTGACGTCACAGCGCATCCCTAAAGGTACTTTCTGATAGAACGCTTTGCAATAGTCATCATAGATGTATAAATCATTTTAATTGGCGAGGAAAGCATTTGAATGACTCACAGATGTTCGTGTAACCCTCATGTAGGTTATTACTTCTGTTCATTTATTGATCTTTTTAGTCATTTTGATCCTCATAACTTGCATTCGATTGTGTCCCAGCGCGTGCATTGAAAGTCTCAAGTGCCCATTATATTTCTTCTTTTTGTACATCCTGTCCGTTGCGTTGGATCGAAATATGATTGTTAGTATTTGATACGTTTTATACTGACTGTTTTGAGTGGACAAATCTACATTTCAAGTTTTGTTTCATCATTTTTTTTTGTCAAATGAAAGTTGCTCTGCTGTGGAGGTAAAATAATCCAGCTAGCCAGTTAGCCTGTTAGCCAGTTAGCAGGTACAGCTCGTTAGCATTAGCATTTTGATCACATGGAAGCGGAGGAGAACCGGGCCTGCAGACATGGAGCCATTTGGCCACGCTTTCTGCTGACACTGCAGAACAGGCTGAATGCAAAGACAAAACGGGATAACAAGTGCATGTTCAATGAAAACATAATAAACTGCAATGAAAGCCGCCAGAGTTCATGTTGTTTCCATTATTGAGCCGATCGTACGTCTGTTAGAGGTACATTTTCTGACTTTAATAAAACAAAGGGATTTTCTTCCTTTATTGATGGTGTATTGAATGTCATTGACATAATGCGCGGCAGAAGAACGGTCAAAGCGAAGGCTCAGACCTAGAGCTCGTCGCGGTGGCTTCTGGCTGACTCCTGGTTGATGTTGGTGGCGGCCCTGATGGCAGATTTCATGGAGGTCTCGATCCAGGCGTGAGGGAAGGCCGTGTGCTCCCCGGCAAAGTGCACCCGGCCTTCTCTCTCAAAGAGCTCCTTGGAATACTCTAAATGCTGGAAGGGCGCGAAGAGAGCGAAGGCGCCCAAACTGTGGGGGTCCAAGCTCCACTTCTTCACCAGCACCCCTGTGCAGAGGGGCCGGACCTTCTCCCCGTGGATCTTTGCCAAGTCGCTCAGAGCCAGCTCCTTCAGGTCTTCATCGCTCGCCCCCAAGAAGAGGAGGGAGTCGTCGGACCAGGTGTAGGAGGCCAGCAGGACGCCGATGGTCTGATTGGTCGGGAAACTGTGGCTGGGGTAGTAGATGTACCGCGAGGGCCCGTCGGTGATGCTCTTCCCCCCCCGGATGCCGTCCTTCTCCCAGAACCTCTCGCTGAAGGTGAGCAGGATTTTAGTGGAGCTTTCGTAGTGGACCCCCCTCAGGGCTTCCATCTTCCTGGTGGAGAGAGGCGGATCAAACTCCATGAAGAGGGCCGCTTTGGCTGTGGTTGTGACCAGAACAACGTCGGCAGACAGGTCAGTCAGGGGGGCGCGGTGGCCCGTCTCATAGGAAACAATTACACCCTCATCCGATTGGCTGATACGCTTGACCTTGGAGTTGAGCAGGATGGGGACGTCAAGGACAGAAAGGAAGGCGTTGGTGAGGAGATCCGACCCACCGGTCACTTCGTCGTACCTGAAAACCAGGAAAGACAGTGACATGTGGTCAGCGGGGCGGAGCTCCACTCTCACAGGACAAACATGCATGAACGTGTTGGATCCCCCGTTCGTACGCGGTGCCGTCGCTGACGTCGCTTTCGATGTAGATCATCTCAGTCAGCGCCAGGTGCATGAGGCTCTGTTCGTTGAGGAGGTCCCCGATCATCCTCACCGCCTGGGGACTCACGCCACCTTCCTTCATCAGATACTCCTGTGGAACAAGACGCACGGACCTCAAGTCCTTCTGCCTCCTGATCAGTTCAAACATGCTCTACAGTCCCAAACCCTCCTCCTCATTGGGATGTACCTTTACAGAATAGTGGTCGTATTTCCGTAGAGCAGCTCTGCAGCCGTGTGCCTCCACTTCATCTTTCACCTGGAGAAAACACCCAGTGGTTTACAGGGACATCCGGAAGCCTCGGAGCAATGCAGGATGTAAACCAACCCGCCATGCACGGACCTTCTGCAGAGCTCGCTGCAGCAGCTCGTCGGCGGACCTCCCCCTCTCTCCTCGGGGAACGTTGTACTTCAGGATGTCGGGGTTGGCTTTCACTGCGTACGTCCTCTTCCGCAGCCCGTGGACCAGGTAGAAGGTGTTGAGGTCCTCCATGTGGAACTTATTCAGCTTCACTCCCAGCTTTGCAGCGAACCAGCGGACGATGCTGTGAAGAGACGTGAGACTTGAGTTACTTCACCCGTTGCACTGACGTTCTCTCTGGATGAGAGGGTCCATATTTACGTACTGCTAACCGTACTGCTAACCCTGCTAACCCTGCTAACCCTGCTAACCGTAACCCCTAACCCTTTGACCCCCTGACCCAACATGGAGCATCTCTAAAACATGTTGTGTCACACATTCAGACACAGTTTCACTCACCGATGAGACCGTGGGATCCTCATGGCTCCCAGGTCGGCGTACCAGCCCTCTTCTTCATTCCTGTGTGTCTCCACCCGTCCTCCAACACGACCACTGGACTCCACTATGGTCACCTTGGTGAGACAGTCGACGTGACGGTGATCCCTGATTAGAGAAGAAGAAGCCACCGCTGCGTCCATCGTTTAGCCCGTGTGATTGTAAGAAAACGGTGTTTGTTTTCAGTGTTTCTCTACTGTAGCAAACCACGTTCAGTAGTTGAGATGTTTGGCCTTGATCCTGAGACCTGCAGCAGGTACCTGGTGTCCCGCGTCTTGCAGCAGCTTGGCGGCGGTCAGTCCGGCCACGCCGGCCCCGACGATGACGACGCGGTGAGACGTGTTCGTGTGGGGGAGGCCCCTCTTCGTCGTGTTCAGCAGCTGGTCGTAGTCTTTGTCCTTCAGACACTCATCCAGATGTTCCCTCAGGCCGACGGCGCCGACGCTGAGCTGCAGCGAGAGCAGCAGCAGCAGCAGCACGCCGACAGCAGCTGGAAGCACAAAGAGACGAGAGACGCCGTAGAGGAATGTGATCGTTCAGCTCAGGTGTTTCATCTCGTTGAGGAATCATCAGAAATGCTCACATGATTCCAGCACACGTGGATCCATCGGCGCCTGGAAGCTTGTTTCCTTGGAACAGAAACAGAAAGTCTGTGGGACAAGAGGACGGACGGAGACACATTTCACTTCAGCTTTCCTTCACGACTCCTGTTTCTGTGGAAAAGACGACTGATGAAGAGATGTGAGACACCCGGGTCCGCTTAAGCTGGAGGGACGCGTGTCCTTCTGCGCGTGTCCCTGTGTGTCTCTGAATGTCTCTGTGTGTCTCTGTGTGTGTCTGAGTGTCTCTGTGTGTCCCTGTTTGTGTCTCTGTGTGTCTCTGTGTGTCCCTGTGTGTGTTTCTGTGTGTCTCTGTGTGTCCCTGTTTGTCTCTGTGTGTGTCTGAGTGTCTCTGTGTGTCCCTGTTTGTCTCTGTGTGTGTCTGAGTGTCTCTGTGTGTCCCTGTTTGTGTCTCCGTGTGTCTCTGTATAAACAGACACACACAATAATCTTGTGTGTTGAATATCTTCTATATTGTTGCATTGTAAGCATATTTCTATTTTTCATTTATATATATGTATATATATATATATATATATATATGTGTAAATATGTATATATGCATGTGTGTGTGTGTGTGTGTGTGTGTGCAGAGAGACGTTCCTACCTCCGGTGCAGTTGAGTCCTCGGTGCCCCACTGATGCCCTCATCCTCCCTTTTATGCCAGACGGAACCACAAAGTGGGACTTTTCCTTCTTTCAGTTTCGTATCTGATCTCTTACAACATTATCAGTCACAAGTTATCTGAAGTTATGTTTTCCAGAAATGTAAATTAGGGAAGTGCAGAAAGGCGTCTCAAACAGAGAACAGTCCTTGTTCTTGGAATCATTTGTTACCCACATCCTGTCATCCTCAAAGCCACGAGGTGCTTCACGCTGCGTCTTTAAGGAGGAACTGTGAGTCCCTCATGGACCTCATCCACGTTCTCAGAGCATTAGGAATCAAATATTTTCATCCAAAGTGAAGTTTTAATATGCTAATCAGGGTATATTACAAGTACTTTTTTTGTTTTACTTGTTATTAGAACATAAAGAACATCCACCGTTCGCTCACTCTTCTGTGGCGATGATGAAGCTCTACAAAAGGGACGCAGACATTTGCTTGCATGTTGTGCTTTGACTTTCTGTCCAGCTGCTCTCGGTTTCCATCCCTCCGTCTCCTCGTCCTCGTTGGCTCACTTCCCTTTTGTCAGGAGAAACAGCCTCCGGTTCAGCGGATGCGAGTGGGCGGAGCCAAAGGCCAGAGACCTACGAGACGGACAGCGAGGAGCTCTGGACCGAAAAGGGAACCAGAGTGACACTTACAGCTTCCTGCCAGCAGGGGGCCGTGAGAACGTCAACGTGGACAAAGAACCATCGCAACACACTCCGAGAAATGACATGAATGACAACTTTATTTCTGATTGGAGGCGCAACAGTTTAAAAATAGTCTGTTGGACATTTGACAAAATGCTTCAATGGAACAGCTGCGTGTGGTCGAAGGAACCTTCAGTGTTTCCTTCCTTCCCTCCTTTGACACCCAACTGAGTAATTCAGACATTTCTTCAGACCCAATTAGGTCACATGGCCTCAGAGCGAGAAGCCCGCTTCCCGTTTCAGCCTCGTGCTCCTTGTGTGGTTCACGTCTGAAAGAGACGCTCGGACTGCTCACATTCACACAAACCAGCCCTCCGAAATAATGCACGAGTTTCTCTTCAGTGGTTCACAGGTGGAGTAAAGGTCAACCTGAACACTAGAATATGCTCCTAATACGAGTGAACTACCTTCCACCACAGACGACGCTGAACGCGTCCTGGATCGCAGAATTTCATGGTGCTCATGAAAAGTCGGCGGACTCCCTGAACAGAGCCACACCGCCAAAGATTTTATTCTGACTCATACTGGATGCATCTATCTAATAAAAATGTTTCCTAAATCATTTTTATGGTCATGCGTGTTCTTGACTTAATGGACCTGACAGAACTGAGTTGAATTGATATTTGGCTCACCTGTTTTCTTCTGTCTCCATCTCCAGACCAGAAGAACAACAACGATGACGAACAGGAAGGCAAACACAACACTGAAGGCAACACAAGGAGTGCAAGCATCAGTAGCCACGAAGAAGTCCTCTGGAACATCAAGAGAAGAACATTTACTCATCGGTAGGAATCTGACGCTCGTTCTTCTAGAAACTCTCCTACCTGGAACCGTGATGAGAGTCTCTCTGGTCTGGTTGATGCTCCTCTGCTGGACTCTGCAGGTGAAGCTGTTGCTGCGTCTCTTCTCCACCGTCACGCTGCTGCTGACGCTGTAGAGGCCATCAGGACCTCTGAGGGTCTCTGCAGGTCCAGCAGACAGCAGCTTCCCCTCGGCGTCCAGCCACAGCACCTCGGGCTCCGGGTACCAGCCTCTGGACTCACAGTGGAGAAGCACCGCGCTGCTGGCCAGGAGGAGGCCTGCTAGGCTGATCACAGGGGACGAGGACGCACCTGATCACATGCAACACAGGTCATTGGTCAAGAGGGGCGTCCAGAGGACACCTTGCTTCACCTGCAAGGTAAAGCTATGATCCCCCTCATGCTGTCTCCACTGGAGGGGCTTCACAGAGGGTGAAACCATCATGTTTGGCTAACAACGTGTTTTTTATCCATATTTATTCATGTATTATAACCAGTGTGATGTTTAATATGTTTAATCTGTGAGAAAACCTGTTTGCTTGAAACATGAAGAACTCTGTGAAGATGTGTGGGAGCGTCCAGCACATTAAGACTTAAAGGTTCAGCCCCTAAAGTCTGGAGCAGCATGGAGACCATATTGAGGGATGAAAGTCTTCAGTTCCCCCACCTACGAGCAGCTGGACCTGCTGCTGCTGGTCGAGGTTCTGGATGTAACACCGGTACGTCCCGCTGTCAGACACCTTCAGGGAGGACAGCTTCAGAGAGACGTCTCCACGCTTCAGCCCGTCGATGGACAGTGAAGCTCGGTCCTTGAAGGCCTCGTTCTGGCTACTCAGCCGCTCCTTTCCATCGTGCCACACAAGGACGAATCTGGGCTTCAGAGGACACCTTGCTTCAGCTGCAAGGTAAAGCTATGATCCCCCTCATGCTGTCTCCACTGGAGGGGCTTCACAGAGGGTGAAACCATCATGTTTGGCTGAACAACATGTTTTTTTCCATATTTATTCATGTATTATAACCAGTGTGATGTTTAATCTGTGAGAAAACCTGTTTGCTTGAAACATGAAGAACTCTGTGAAGTTGTGTGGGAGCGTCCAGCACATTAAGACTTAAAGGTTCAGGTTAAGTCTGAATAAAAGGGATAAAAGTCGCGTATGTGAGACACGTCTTCAGTTCCCCCACCTACGAGCAGCTGGACCTGCTGCTGCTGGTCGAGGTTCTGGATGTAATCCGCTCGCCCCCACTCTATCGTCATGGCAACAGCATCCACGGGGGGGTCCAGCTGACAGGGCAGAACAACGTCACCACCGACCATCGCCGTGACGAGCCGAGGTGGATCGATTGGCAGAGAACCACCTGGGAGACGTTTACATCATTTGAATCTAAATCTCTTTGACACCAACTGGTCCAACACACTGAAGAATGGCGTGTTAAGATGAAGTTTATTCAACACACACGCAAAACTCCAAGAACCGCATCATGTCCATAACTGTCCTTCTGTACACACAAAAATAAAAGGTTCTTCAATTTAGTGAGAGTTTATTATTTAGTCTCAAACTTGCGGCCCGAGGGCCACATCCGGCTCGCCTGTGGGGGGGGGGGAGGGCGGTCGAAACTACGCCAAAAGATGCCAACTACGCCCTCCTCTGATTGGTTTATTTCAGGTTCACAGTCAATCAAACCAACGATGGCAGCGAGAATTACCCAATTAGGGTTAGTATGGACGAGTCTTCATAGAATTCGGGTGTGATTATTTGCATGGGATGCTGCATTGAAGACAACTCAGAACTCACCTGTAGCTTGGCTGCAAGCGGCATACTTCCCTTGTTTTGTGGATGATTTATACAACGTTAACGTTAAGGTTTTAACAATCCCTCGGTTTTTTAAACTGTTAATTTCAGATATTATTTTGTTTTCTAACGCCAGTTAGGCAACTAGTCAAGTTAACTAATGTTAATATCCTTTGTTGCACTGCTCTTAGTAGTTAACTGAAGCTAACGCTATTCAGCTAACGTTAGGAAATATATTTAATGTTGACTAAATGTTAACTGAGCTGGTAATCTACTGCCTGTGGGATTTATTTAAGATATCAATAGCTGATAACTAACATGGGGTTATGCATGTCTAGATGTAAACTACTTAAGCTGTCAACTGTTCTTCATTAAAACTGATCAGAGCTCAGTGAGCAGCATGAGCTGAAGGCAGCTTATACTATGAGCCACATTTCATGACTACCTCATTTTATGTGCACCTTCAGTCCCTGATTGTTGTGTATTTGTTGGTATAAGGTTGGTCATTTATGCTTGTGGGGAGCAACTTTAATTTGTTTGTTTATCTTTGAAATATTTTCTTTATATATTATATTTAAGTACAATTAAAGAAATATGGGAAATTATTTACAAAAAAGAAAAAGGTCAGAACTGTGGTTCTAAATCTCTGATTCAAAAGATCACCCAGAAAGACCTGCAGGTATTCTTTAAGACCAACCGTTTAAGGAATTGGTTCTTTAAAGAACCATGGTTCGAAAGGTTCTCTGTGGAACCAAAAACAGTTCCCCTATGGCAAAGGTCTGAAACTCAATTCAGGTTGGGGCCAGATGCGGCCCACTTCGAACGGACGCTTCTTCCTTCATCATGAACACTTGTTCCCTCCCACTAGTTCACAAAGAGCAGCAGAGAAAACAGCTCTTTATCTCAGAGATACAGTTCTAAATGTTTACTGACTAACGTCTGTGTCCTCTGCTCTAACTCACACTGGGGGGTAAGTGGAGGAGTTACTACGACCTCCACCAGAGACGAGTCCAGGCTCAACGTCTTGGATCGTCCATGAATGTAATGACAATGTGCACAATGATTAATACACTTTAATGGAAACGTCTCACACACAGTTAAAGTTAAAGAAGTAGGAAAGTCTCTCGTACCTGATGTTTGCGCGTCGGCTCAAATGGAGACGGGTCAAAGTGCGCTCATAAAATGTGTGTTACTGTGAACATTAACAGAGGAGGAGGTGTGGTCGCTCTGCAGTGCATGTACAAGTATTAACCCTCAGACCTCCATTTACAAACTGAAATTCAAATAGGTCAATACAACATTCTTACTGCTCTGAAGGTGCATAATACCATTACAAAATATAATGGTATACCAAATATGCTCGCTGGGTGGTTATAACGTTAACTCTGTCATGCTGCCCCCCCCCCACCCTCATACAGCCCCTCACCTGAACCCCCCCTGGGTCCATGTTCTGTTCTTATGAACATTTATAACAAACACACAACGAGCAGCTCATGTTACCGGCAGCTCGTCTCTCTGCATTAATAAATGTGTTCGTTTTTATTGACAACATTGATGGAATCTCCTGTTCCTGAAGATCGCAATATTACTTTTAGCTGAAAGGAATTATAAATTAGTGTTATATATGAACCTATTTCATTTAAAACAACCGGAAATCTCAACTTGAGATATCTCATATGTTCTTAAAATAAATGAAATGAGAGAAGTTTATCTTCTTTATCCGTACTTTAGTAAGTTTTGGGGGTTTAAGGCTTTTATTGTTAAGCTCAGCAGGTTGCTCGGCAACGGCAGCAGCATAGGTTCCCCCCATAGGACAGAGCGTCCCATGTCGTTTCAGCCCAGGCGGTTGTTGGAGGACCAGCCCAGTTCTACGAAGGCTGCTGAAAGCTGGAGTCTCCTGCAGATGAGAGTTAACCCTCTGCTCCCTGCTCAGCTTCAGGCTCCAATGGATGTAACACTGTAACTGCCCCTGAGGTCAAAGGTCACGCTGAGCTCCAGACTTTGAACCGACTCACCAACGGTTATCGTGTTCCACAGTGTTCCGCTGTGATCATGTTGTTGTCAGCAGCCAATAGGAGCCCGAGGCTGATGTCAGCTGATGGACATCATTGCTTTATGGGAGGACTTTGTCCCTGGAGACCTGAGACGACTTCTTCACTCACACGACAGGTAAACTCTCACACGACGCATTCAGAACACCAGTTTGAACAAAGTGTAAATTGTAAATGAGAATCATCTCAAGTGGACTAAACACAGTCAAAGTGTCCTGTTCTACTCCAGAGGAAACACTTCTGTTTGTCTTTGTCCCGCGGCGTCTTATTCAACAGGGTCACGGAGACGTCCTCACTTCTCAGTAGAAGCACCGTCCTGTCCTCTGATGAGCGGTGAGTCCTTTTCCTTTCGAGTCTGCAGTGATGAAGCCTCACACCTCCTGAGGAGGACTTGTTTGTGCTCGGCTCAATCGTCTCCGTCTCGCCCTCAGGTCCTGATCTTTGGGAAGAAGCCAGCTCCATGGAGGGGGTTCCTGTGGACGTGGCTCGTGGGTGTAAATCTAAAGGTAGGTCACAGCTCATCCATGATTCCAGTGATGTCATATTTCACCAAATAGATCATCAACATGACTACTGACGTAGTAAGTCACACTCCTTCATTGCTAACGTTGAAAATGATCACTTGACACCGGTTTTAAATCATCATATTTAGTGTTTGCAAACAAATATGTTTACATACCATATAAATATGGTAAGACAGGAGGGGCTGGTACTCGATGATGATCATCTTTTGTCTGCGACTACAGTGTGACTGTTAGTGACTGATGGTGACTGATGGTGTGTGGTAGCTGCTGTTATCACTGTACCAATAGGTGAATGATGTCACGTAGTGTTAAAGCGCTTCGAGTGTAAACAAGGTAAACAAGTACAGACCATTTACATAGTAATCCATTACTTTAATGTTGTTTACTAAACATCAGGAGATTTGAGGGCGGTTCATGCAGTAACTTACGTGACTTATGTTGAATGACATTTGATTCACTGTAATATTGTTTAAGAACAAATTAAAAACTCTTTCTGTCGTTTGATGTCCCATCTTGTTAGATCTCCAGCAGCAGAATAAGGACGATGAGGCCAAAATGGCTCAGATGGTCTCCACACTATTGCAGCAGAAGAAGGAAGATGAGGCCAAACTGGCTGAACAGAAGAAGGAAGATGAGTCCAAAATGGCTCAGATGGTCTCCTCACTACAGCAACAGAAGAAGGAAGATGAGGCCAAAATGACTCAGATGGTCTCCACACTGCAGCAGCAGAAGAAGGAAGATGAGGCCAAAATGGCTCAGATGGTCTCAACACTACAGCAGCAGAAGAAGGACGATGAGGCCAAAATGACTCAGATGTTCTCCACACTATTGCAGCAGAAGAAGGAAGATGAGGCCAAAATGACTCAGATGGTCTCCACACTGCAGCAGCAGAAGAAGGAAGATGAGGCCAAAATGGCTCAGATGTTCTCCACACTACAGCAGCAGAAGAAGGACGATGAGGCCAAAATGGCTCAGATGGTCTCCACACTATTGCAGCAGAAGAAGGAAGATGAGGCCAAACTGGCTGAACAGAAGAAGGAAGATGAGTCCAAAATGGCTCAGATGGTCTCCTCACTACAGCAACAGAAGAAGGAAGATGAGGCCAAAATGACTCAGATGGTCTCCACACTGCAGCAGCAGAAGAAGGAAGATGAGGCCAAAATGGCTCAGATGGTCTCAACACTACAGCAGCAGAAGAAGGACGATGAGGCCAAAATGACTCAGATGTTCTCCACACTATTGCAGCAGAAGAAGGAAGATGAGGCCAAAATGACTCAGATGGTCTCCACACTGCAGCAGCAGAAGAAGGACGATGAGGCCAAAATGGCTCAGATGGTCTCCACACTATTGCAGCAGAAGAAGGAAGATGAGGCCAAACTGGCTGAACAGAAGAAGGAAGATGAGTCCAAAATGGCTCAGATGGTCTCCTCACTACAGCAACAGAAGAAGGAAGATGAGGCCAAAATGACTCAGATGGTCTCCACACTGCAGCAGCAGAAGAAGGAAGATGAGGCCAAAATGGCTCAGATGGTCTCAACACTACAGCAGCAGAAGAAGGACGATGAGGCCAAAATGACTCAGATGTTCTCCACACTATTGCAGCAGAAGAAGGAAGATGAGGCCAAAATGACTCAGATGGTCTCCACACTGCAGCAGCAGAAGAAGGAAGATGAGGCCAAAATGACTCAGATGGTCTCCTCACTACAGCAGCAGAAGAAGGAAGATGAGGCCAAACTGGCTGAACAGAAGAAGGAAGACAAGTCCAAAATGACTCAGATGTTCTCCACACTGCAGCAGCAGAAGAAGGAAGATGAGGCCAAAATGGCTCAGATGTGCTCCACACTGCAGCAGCAGAAGAAGGAAGATGAGGCCAAAATGGCTCAGATGGTCTCAACACTACAGCAGCAGAAGAAGGAAGATGAGGCCAAAATGACTCAGATGGTCTCCACACTGCAGCAGCAGAAGAAGGAAGATGAGGCCAAAATGGCTCAGATGGTCTCCACACTGCAGCAGAAGAAGAAGGATGAGGCCAAAATGACTCAGATGGTCTCCACACTGCAGCAGCAGAAGAAGGAAGATGAGGACAAAATGGCTCAGATGGTCTCAACACTACAGCAGCAGAAGAAGGACGATGAGGCCAAAATGACTCAGATGTTCTCCACACTATTGCAGCAGAAGAAGGAAGATGAGGCCAAAATGACTCAGATGGTCTCCTCACTACAGCAGCAGAAGAAGGAAGATGAGGCGAAAATGGCTCAGATGTTCTCCACACTGCAGCAGCAGAAGAAGGAAGATGAGGCCAAACTGGCTGAACAGAAGAAGGAAAATGAGGCCAAAATGACTCAGATGGTCTCCAAGTTGGAGCAGCAGAGGAGCGGACTGGAGGAAAGCAGAGATCAACTCACAAGTCTACTTGAGAAGGTGAAGTCAGAGAAGGTGATGAACAAGAAGGAGCTTCAGTTCGTGGAGGAAGAAATAAGAGAGAGAGAAAAGAAGTCGGACGTACCGAAGGAGTTAATAACAGCCAAAGAAACCCTGCTGAAGGCTCAGTGGAAAATAGACGAGACAAAGAGGAACTATGAGAGACTCACAATGATGATGGAGAACCTGATGGAGCTCTAGAGGTCATGTTTTCTACTGTGATAATCCTGATTACTTGATGTAAGTCTTGTATGTTTCTCTCTGGATTAAAAGAAGTGAACGTTTTTTTCTTGTTTTCTTTGTTGCATCTCTCTTCCTTTTGTTGCCTTTAGTTTGATGAATAATGTGATATGAGAAGATAAAACCTGGCGGTGGGACGTCGACCTGCTGCCTCCGTGTGATGCCACATGATTTTACCTGAGGTGTCTTCATGCTTTGGACGTTTGTACAGCAGCTACACATGTGTATTTACTTCAGTGTGAGATGCTTCCTCCACTGGCAGTGTGCTGCTCGTGTTGTCTAGTCTCTGTTTAGTTTATTTGTTGTGTTGCTGAGGCTCTTCTGGCGTCGTGGTCGGTACCTCAGAGAAACAGGAAGTGGAGCCGAACACAGAGGAGGAACACAGAACAAGCAGAGCTCGACTCACCTGACACAGATTAACTCCCCAGGAAATAAGTAACCAATGTCTCTCGGGTGAGGAGCACACAGACAGGAAGTAATACAAGCCTGGACACAGAGAGATTGACTTTCAAAATAAAACAGCTACCCATTAGCCTGCGTCTTGGTTTGCACCTCTGGATGTCAGCAGATGATTCACTTTATTTTATTGGGCCGACACATTGCTAAGAATTAATATAAAAGACTCAGCGTTGTTCAATGTAATCAATAGATCAACATGTATTTCAATAAAAAATAGAAAATACCCCTGAAATAAATGCGTTAATGCATAAAATACCAACAGTGACTTTCAAAATAAAGGCTCATGAGTTACTATTTGCAATGTTTGCATCTCTGGACCCATTTATATACTCAAAAGTAATTGAAATATGTATTTAATCTGAACGGCGTTAGCACGTAGCTAACTAGCTAGCTAAACCTCCCGGTGTAGCATCTTTACTCTTTTAGTTGGATGACTTTCTCCATTTCCTTTTAGATTAACCCAATAATTTACCATCAGTTGTTTGCGTCTTTTGTTCAGTGGCATTTCTCCCGCTTCCACCTGTAGTGCACACTGGCGATGTCTCCACTGCTCCTATACATACCCTCAGTGCTTTTGCCTGCATTATATCGAGCCTTCTAAGTCCAGTTTTGGGCGCTGATCCATACACCATACTTCCATAATCCATTCTTGACCTTATTAACCTCACATATATCTGCTCCCCATTCTATTCCTGCTAAGCATCTCATTATATTTATTACTTTCTTACATTTATCTTTGTTCTTTCCAGGTTAACCTTGTGTCAAATTGCACTCCTAAAAAACGGAATGTTTTAACTCTCTCTAGATTACTTCCATATAGTTTTATATTGATATTTTCCTTGACTTTCTTCCCTGTAAAAAACATCACTTTTTTTTTCTCTATAGAAAATGTAACACCCCACTTTTCAACCTGTTGGATCCCTTCTTGTATTTTTTAACTATATGTTCTATATTTCTTCCTTTTTTCCATATTGCCCCATCATCCGCAAATAGCGATCTTCCCAAATCTATTGGTATATCTACATATATGTCATTAATCATTATTGAAAATAATATGGGACTTACAACACTTCCCTGAGGTGTTCCATTCTCTATTATTTGCTCCTTTGACAAGTCTGCCCCTACTTCAACCTGGATTGTTCTTCTCTTCCAGGAAATCTTTAATCCAGTTAAGAACATTCCCTCTAATTCCCATATTATATAATTTTATCACTACTCCCTCTCTCCATAGCATGTCACGTGCTTTTTCTACATCAAAGAATACTGCCACTGTTGTCTCTTTATTTACTTGTGCTTTCATTATGTTATCTTCTAAACACAATATTGCATCCATAGTACTTCTACCTTTTCTAAACCCACTTTGACATTCAGCCATTATACCTCTTTTTTTCCATGATATACATAAGCCTCTCATTTATCATTCTTTCCATTAGTTTACACATATGAGAAGTCAGGGCAATGGGTCTGTAGCTTGTTGGACTACTAGCTTCCTTCCCAGGTTTCTTTATCGGAACAATAATTGCCCCCTTCCAGCTCTTTGGTAATTTACCTTTATCCCACACTTTATTATACAACATCAACACTTTTTCTTTCCTCTCTTCGCTTAGCTTTTTCAACATGCTATAACATACTCTCCTTTCACCACCCATCTTCTTTATCATTGTCCACACCTCTCCAATCTGAGTTGTATTCCCAATTGTATTACAATACTTCCTCCAATACTTTTTGCTTTGCTTGTGATTGTTTTTCTTACTATTGCCTGAACATATTTATATTGTATCATATGCATAAAATGATGAGTTCTTTTCATTACTTTAAAAGCTTTATTTCTATTTCTAACTGCTTCTTTACACCTCTCATTCCACCATGGTACTATTTTCCTCTTCACATTACCTTTGCTTTTTAGAATAGTCTCCGTTGCTGCCATTATTATACCTTCTTTAATTTGACTTTCCAGTATCTCTATATCATCATTATCCTCAATCTGGCTCAGGTATCTGTCACTTTCCTTCTGGTATTTTTCCCAATTAGCTTTCTCAAATACCCATCTTCCTCCTCTATTTCCTATACTTTGAGATACCAACATATTGATTTCACACAGTACTGGATAGTGATCACTACCTATTGTTCCTTCTTTATAGACACTCTAAATTACATATCGCTGCCATGTTACTAGATACCAATGTGAGATCCAGCGCCGACTCCTTCCCAGTCTTAACCTCTATCCTTGTTTTACTTCAATCATCCAAACATACTATGTTTTTCTCATTCAATAACTCTTCAATTACTTGTCGATTGCTATCCACCTTCTCACTGCCCCACAATGTATCATGCGCATTAAAATCCCCACACCATACAATAGTATTATTACTATTCTGTCCCTCTATTTCCTCTAGCTTGTTTAACTCCAATTTTTTACATGGGTTGTAATAATTTATGATTACAACTTTTTTCCTTTCTCCCCATACTTCTACTACTACATATTCTTGCTCCTTACCTTTACCAAACACCCTATACGGAATCCCCGGTCTTATAAATGTGACGCATCCCCCTCCACCACCATTTTCCCTATCCTGTCTAACTGATATGTGTCCATATATTATAAACTCCAAACTAGGCTTTAACCAGGACTCCTGAATGCATATTATATCTGGTTTTTCTCTTCTACTCCCAACAAATTGCTTAAAGTCTTTCCCATTTGCGAACAAGCTTCTGGCATTCCATTGAAGGATTAGCATTACTAAGATTATTACCCCACCCGTGCTGTCTCTTGACTCGACTGTACACTGAGCTCATCCCTCACGTCTTCCCACTTTAATCCTGCCATATCTTAATGATGTATTGCTGCTTTAACAATAATCTGAATCCTTTCAGTTTTAGACTTAACTTCCGCCGTAGCATTTATCATCCCTGCTATGAACGTCACTATTTTCTTCTTCTCTTCCCATTTTTCTTTTTCTTGATGATCTTCCCTTATTACTCTTTTTATAACTTCTTCGCTCTGATTCTTCTTTTCCTTTTCCACTCTCTTAGCAGCTTCAGCATACGAAAGGTTTCCTTGTGTTTTAATCTGTTGTACTTTGACTTCTTTTTTCCCCAAAAAGCCACACTATGATTCCCTCCGCAGTTACAGCACTTTGGTCTTACTTCTCCACACTTTCCATATTCATGATCCCCAGTACATCTAGCACAGCTTCTCTTTCCCTTACAGACGTTAGCCATGTGCCCAAACCCTTGACAATTGTAGCATCTTAGTGGCTTTGGTACATACTCCCTTATGTTGTACCTCATAAATCCATAGCATACCTCTTTTGGTATGTCCTTTGTTTCAAATTCCACCAATACAGACTCCGTTTCTATTTTTTCCATTCCTCTCGTCATTCTTACGGCACTTTTGACTGCTCTATTTTTCAATTTCAGATTCTCCACCAACTCTTTCATATTCACAGTTAGTGGAATTCCATATATCACTCCCTTACTTCCTCCACTTCTTTTCTCCCCCACTCTTACTACTTTTACTATTTTTATTTTTCCTACACAGCTCATCTCCTTTGCTTTTTACACTTGTTCTCCATCTCTCAGAATTCTTGCATACTTCACTTCTCCTACCTTTTCCTTTATTATTTGAGTTAACTTAAGTGGGTCAATCCTATTCACTTTCCGTCCCACCTGAACTGCCACTATCTCTTTCCTTCTTTCTTTTGCGACTAACCTCCTTTTCCTTGCGCACTTTCCCTCCTTTCATCACTGGCATTCTCCTCTATTTCGCTATAATATCCACCTGTCTCCCATTCACCATCTCCATCGTTATTTGATTCTTTATATTCGATCCGAAGCTGTGAGATAGCACCGCTTCCGGACCTATACAGGCCGTCGGCCGGTGCTATCCCCCTCCACTTCCTACCTGCTTGATTCGACTCACCACCTTCCAACAAGATCTCACTTTGTCTTTCCTCAAACTTCCTGCAAAGGCGCCGCCTCTGCTTCCTTGCTGCGTCCTCGTGCTATAGCTCCAAACAATCGTGCAGTCCGGAAGTCTCCCCCTACCCGGGCCCAAATCTCAATGTGTTCATAATGTCACTCATTAACTTTATCAGTGATTGGCCAACTGCTTGTTAGACCCGCCTCTTTGGGACCGGCCGGAGCCCAGCTGAGACAAACGGAGAGGAGGACGTGCAGGAAAAGCATTGATCTTAGTTTTATCTGAATGCCTTAAACCCTAACCGTGATTGTTATAGCACAATTTCTAAACTTTTGATATAACAAAACCGCTCACAAAGTTTGCAAAACTAAAAGCACAAACGGTCACAGTGCCGGAGTGACGAGGCAGGAAGCAGGACCCAAATGCAGAGTTTACAGAACACTGTTCTGAGTAGTGATGCTACGGGACGTGCCGACGCTTCGGAGCGTGTCGAGTAATGGAGGGGGCGTTTCCTCGAAGCGCGTATCGAGGCGCGCTTCTTGCTAAAGTGATGACGTCCGAAGCCGCGCTGCCCGGCTCTACCACGTGACTGTGGTGCGGATTTTGCCGGGAGGTTTGACAGCAATATAAACCCCTCAGGCTGCTGTGAAGAGGAGTGTGGGAACACTTTGATTTGATCACTCCTAATAAGGTAAGCTAAGTCTAACTATATTTCAGACACATTAGGTTTGCTTATCAAGAACTGTATTTTTCACAGTTTCTTATTTTATTCAAAAGTGAGGTGTTTATTGTGCTCCAAGGAGTTGGGGTACATTAATGTGCCTCGCATGAGAATAAAGAGGAAACTGGAGCTTCACCCAGCTGAGGTAAGTTTACAATATTACAAATGCACCAACACAATCTTTCCCTGTTCACGTTTGTTTATTGTGCAAATAAAGACACTTTATTTATTCTCCTTTAACCAGCCACAAGAAAACAAGAGCAAGATGAACTACTGTATTGAATATGTATGTATGTATATAGACTTGCTCTTGCGTCTTTGTGCACGCGACCATCTCCTGTACCTGTGAAAGCATCACTGAGACTCTCTCTTCGGCAGCCTGACGGTCCCTCCGTGGCGGGGCTGTGGCCCCTCCCACATCAGTCTCTCTGTCACCTGACTGCAGCTGGATCTCTCTCCTCTCTGGCTCATCCTCTGTCGGAGCTACCAAACTCAACGGTTTCTGTCAAAGATAGCGTGTAGAAAGCCTGACACAACACGTTAACAGGACGCTGACATTTGAGCTGAGCTGTTACGTTACAAGGCTCGTAAACGTTGGCTGCGCTGTGTCTTACCTCGCTCTACATTGACTTCACTGGTTCCAGCTTCACCGTCACCACCTTTTTAAATATTTGTTTAGAAAATCTCTAAGGCCTCTATTCACTTCGTCTCTTTTCTTTCCTTTTCTGAGCACCGGACTTGTGCTGACCGGACATTTTGAGCGTACCGAACTTCAAATCTACTGACATCAAGTTTGATCAGTGGCCAAACCATTTTTGTGTTGGGGTGGGGGGGTTCCTGACCACTATTTTAAGGACAGTTAGGAAGAAAATAAAAAGCATTATATAAGTCAAATACTACATTTCTTTTCACAAATATGCCTATTTTAAAACATTTTTTAAAATGATTCCATAATTTAATGAGGGCTCAGTTCTGTGCCCCCTACCCTGGGCTCGGGACAACAGACCCGTTTGCCCCCCCCCATCGGCGGGCGTGGTTGTATCTGATGGTGGTTCGATCTGATGGTGGTGGCCCCTGCGTGTCGTACACCTGGCCGGCTACTTGGAATTCTTTGAATCATTTCTGTCATACAGATGTAGAATACATTCAATTCCTACGAGTCGTTCTGTACACATGACATCCATCAGTCTGTCCGTCCCGGGAGAGGGATCCTCCTCTGACGTTCTCCCTGAGCCTCTGACCTGAAAGCTGTGCTACACGATAAACCCAACAAATGGATTCTACTTAGTTACATCTGAGGCAATCACGACTGCACACAGAGGACCACTTCAGGGATGAAGATTTCCAGCAGCGCCACTTGGGATAGGCCCAAGGCCTTTAAAGCACACAGGTTCGTTGCACGCAATAGGCAAGGCTCGTGGTTCCCAGTTTACAAAAAGCTTTATTCCATAAAATGTATAAAAATAGACATTACTATAAACTCGAGCATTCATCACAAAATAAGAAAAAACCTAATCAAGTATTAAGGCCTACAGGCGGGAAGGGACAGGGGGAAAGAGAATGAATAAAACTAACACAAGAGTTCACCCAGTGAGATCACAAAATCCAAAGGAACACGACACAAGAGGAAGAGCACCACCATCCCCTTAGACAACAAAAGAAAGTTACAACAGAATTAAACCCAAAATGTACAACAAAACCTGAACCATTAAACAGAAAATAATTCACAAAAATCAGCTTAACAAAATGATTCACATCCAAACAATAAGAAAATAAAAGAACACAAACTAAAGGACCAACTACTCAATTATTCAGCTAAAATTAAAGGACTGGACAGGTTGAAGTTCCGTGTCGGT
Organism: Apeltes quadracus; assembly: GCA_021346845.1. Taxonomy (NCBI): domain Eukaryota; kingdom Metazoa; phylum Chordata; class Actinopteri; order Perciformes; family Gasterosteidae; genus Apeltes; species Apeltes quadracus. The sequence goes on along the minus strand of CM037923.1, from coordinate 1,605,654 downwards.
GGACCCCCAACCAGCAATAACGGCGCCCCGCAGGAGACACGCTGGAGTACAATTCGCGGCGGAGACAAAACGGAGCACGAAGCATCAGCATGAGGACACGGTGATAATCAAAACTAAACTTAGCAGGAGCGAGGCGCATTACCTGCGCAGACAGACGCCTGACCCTGAAAATGATGCATCGGTGGGGCGCGAGAAGGAGGGCCACCCTTATATTCTGCTGCCGCCCCTAGTGGTCAGCAGGCGCAATTAACTGCAGCAAGACAACCTTATTTCTATACTGCTACACATCTTCTGGTATTTTGTGTATAACAGTATTTTATGTATTAACATTTACAAGACTCTTTTACATTAATTCTTAACAATGTGTCGGCCCAATAAAATAAAGTGAATTAGTAAGGATTATCAAGAGAGAGAGAAATCCTGAGAGAAACGTAGAAAACAAGTAATCAGCATTATCAGGGATTATCACGGTAGAAAACATGACCTCTAGAGCTCCATCAGGTTCTCCATCATCATTGTGAGTCTCTCATAGTTCCTCTTTGTCTCGTCTAGTTTCCACTGAGCCTTCAGCAGGGTTTCTTTGGCTGTTATTAACTCCTTCGGTACGTCCGACTTCTTTTCTCTCTCTCTTATTTCTTCCTCCACGGAATGAAGCTCCTTCTTGTTCATCACCTTCTCTGACTTCACCTTCTCAAGTAGACTTGTGAGTTCATCTCTGGTTTCCTTCAGAACGCTCCTCTGCTGCTTCATCTTGGAGACCATCTGAGCCATTTTGGCCTCATTTTCCTTCTTCTGTTCAGCCCGTTTGACCTCATCTTCCTTCTTCTGCTGCTGCAGTGTGGAGAACATCTGAGCCATTTTGGCCTCATCGTCCTTCTTCTGCTGCTGCAGTGTGGAGAACATCTGAGCCATTTTGGCCTCATCTTCCTTCTTCTGCTGCTGCAGTGTGGAGAACATCTGAGCCATTTTGGCCTCATCGTCCTTCTTCTGCTGCTGTAGTGAGGAGAACATCTGAGTCATTTTGGCCTCATCTTCCTTCTTCTGTTCAGCCAGTTTGGCCTCATCTTCCTTCTTCTGCTGCTGCAGTGTGGAGAACATCTGAGCCATTTTGGCCTCATCTTCCTTCTTCTGCTGCTGTAGTGTGGAGAACATCTGAGCCATTTTGTCCTCATCTTCCTTCTTCTGCTGCTGCTGTAGTGTGGAGACCATCTGGGCCCTTTTGGCCTCATCGTCCTTCTTCTGCTGCTGTAGTGAGGAGAACATCTGAGCCCTTTTGGTCTTCTGCTGCTGAAAGTCCCTTGGTTTTGTTTTGAACTCTAAGATGGGACAAACGACAGAAACGGTTCTTAAATAGCAAACAATATTCCAGTGAATCAAATGTCATTCAACATAACTGAAGTTACTGCATGTAACCCCCTTCAAATCTCCTGATGATTGGTAAAGTAAACTCCAACATTAAAGTAATGGAATACTACGTAACACTGTTCAAGGCACAACTGTCTGTTTTTTATTTGTCTTACCTTTTGGGGAATCGCAATAATGTTCCTGTGCTGTATCACACCGAGGCACATGGTGTTTGGGGTCATCTGATAATAAAGATGTTTGTGCGTCAACATTCTTGTAGTGCCAAAGATGATCATCTACATCCGAGGTTGACTGCCAGCACTAAGGTTTTGCCCAGAACCCCCCCTCCGCCACCCCCCCCCCTATTTTTAAAACTATATGATCCGTCTCTGAGGATGAAAACCTTTGAGTAGCCATGGCGCATGACCTATACATGTGTCAACACCGTCTCTTGTTTGCACACATTAAATATACTGTTTGATGATTTAAAACCGGCGTCGAGTGAGAATTTTCTAACGTTACCAATGAAGGAGTGTGACTTACTACGTTAGAAGTCATGTTGATGATCTATTTGGTGAAATTTGACATCACTGGAATCATGGATGAGCTGTGACCTACCTTTAGATTTACACCGCGCAGCCCAGAAAATAACAAGCAGCCCCAATACAAAAGCCCCGGCCACAGAAACCCCCTTCATGGAGCTGGCTTCTTCCCAAAGATCAGGACCTGAGGGCGAGACGGAGACGACTGAGCCGAGCACCAACAAGTCCTCCTCAGGAGGTGTGAGGCTTCATCACTGCAGACTCAAAAGGAAAAGGACTCACCGCTCATCAGAGGACAGGACGGTGCTTCTACTGAGAAGTGAGGACGTCTCTGTGACCCTGTTGAATAAGACGCCGCGGGACAAAGACAAACAGAAGTGTTTCCTCTGGAGTAGAACAGGACACTTTGACTGTGTTTAGTCCACTTGAGATGATTCTCATTTACAATTTACACTTTGTTCAAACTGGTGTTCTGAATGCGTCGTGTGAGTGAAGAAGTCGTCTCAGGTCTCCAGGGACAAAGTCCTCCCATAAAGCAATCATGTCCATCAGCTGACATCAGCCTCGGGCTCCTATTGGCTGCTGACAACAACATGATCACAGCGGAACACTGTGGAACACGATAACCGTTGGTGAGTCGGTTCAAAGTCTGGAGCTCAGCGTGACCTTTGACCTCAGGGGCAGTTACAGTGTTACATCCATTGGAGCCTGAAGCTGAGCAGAGAGCAGAGGGTTAACTCTCATCTGCAGGAGACTGGAGGAGACTGTGTGACACGGTTAAATAATCTGTTATCATTATAAAGAGTACATTCATCTTTTTTTTGTAAAAATCTATCTGCTAAGTAGCCTGATCAGCGACATTGGAACTTGTTGTCTGCTTCCATCCCTTTAGCAAATCAAGACCACGGTGTAAATATATCTGTGTTGCTCTCGAACATTAAGAAGAAGCCTGTCACTGCCTGTCCATGTAGAGCTGTCGTTGACTTCTTCCTTGCAAGAAATAAGCGGAAAATACAACATTGATTCAAAAGAGACTTTATAGCTGATTCCCGATTGCTTGAGAAAATCTTTCACAACACCTCATTCTAGTAAATATGTTTACTGAGGAAACACCATAAAACCACTCCTGTGATCAGTTCTCCTCATTAAAGCGGCGACTTCCTCTGTCGCCCCACAGCGCTGCAGGATGGACGATCAGGAGAAATGCACATTCCTTTTGCTATTTTATCACAATATATATTTCATATTTCATTTGGAACTCAGACTTTTCCTGTTCAGCTGAAGCTTGAACAGCTGAGCTGCAAACAGTAGAATATTCACACCACATCTTGAAATGCATGAATCAGTCCATGAGAACACATCATTATCCAGTAATGATCTTTATCTCCATGGCAACGCTCCCACGTGGGCACGGGTCCGTCCTCAGAGACTCTAACATCTGCAGCAGATGCTGGAGGACCTCCTGAGGTCACGTGACCTTAAAGGCCGTAGAGTCATTAAACATAGCGTGTTTACCTGTGTGTGTTCATGACGACAACAATCAACATGTTAGAAAGACGACGGATCAGTGGAGATCATGTTCACGGTTTATTTGCATCTTACACACATCTCCCTACAAAATAAGAGCACAGGTGTGTGAGGCCTGGGCAGGAAGTCCTTCATGGAGCATCATCACGTATTTATACATTTACAACCCTGAAACACTCGACTCATCAGGAGCAAAGAGGTCCAGCTCGTCTTCACACGTCCTCCTCTTCTTCACTAGTTTCAGTATCTGCATTTTACATCCACTTTGTGCTGCACGAACGCATGAAAACACACCACAACTACTACTACTAAACTACTGCTAGTACTACTACAACTACTACTGTACTATTGCTAGTACTACTACCACTACTACTGTACTACTGCTAGTACTACTACCACTACTAACACTACTACTACTACTACTACTACTACTACTACTGCTACCACTACTACTACTACTACTAATACTACTACCACAACTACTACTACTACTACTATCAAGTGAAGCTTCCACAGTTAAAGAAGATCAGGTGAGATTTCTGGATGAAGGAAACTGGCTGTGTCCTTTCACCTCCTTCCTTCTTCCTTCCTTCCTATCTCCTCCTCCTCCTTTCATCTCCTCCCTCCTCCTTCTCACTGAGCTTCCCGTTTCTCCTCCAGCTGTTTCTTTCTTTTCTCCACATCGATATCTAAACTCTTCTTCCTCTCTTTGAATCTATTTAAGTCGTCGCTTGATTTCTTTATTAGTTGATCTGAGTTCACACTGAGTTTATCAAGTTCTTCTCTCCTCTCCTGCAGTTTCCAGTTGTTCTCTGTTATGATGCTTTTCATTTTGTTCTGTACCTGTTCCTTTGTCTTCTCTCTTCCATCTCTCACCACTGAAACAAGCGTCTCTTCATTTTCCTCTTCTTGTTTCTGTAGCTTCTTTATTTGCTCATCAACCTTTTCTTTCTGTTCTATCAGTTCCTTCTTCTGTTCTGTCAGTGTACCAATAACCTGCATTAAGTCCTTCTGTTCTTCCTCCTTCCTCTTGAGATCTTCCTCCATGTTGTGTCTTCTCTCCTCCTCCATCAGAGACTTCTGTCTTCTTCTCTCCTCCTCCTCCTCCTCCTCCTCCATCAGAGGCTGCTGTGTCTTTGTCTTTGAGTCTGTGAGGAACACAAGCAGGACCATAAAGGACTTGTTGTCACACAGAAAGCTGTGAAAACCATCATAGAGTTCTGCTGACTAGAAGTTATTTACAATAATCTTGACTGAATATTTCAAAACAAGAAGAATGTTCAATGATTTATTTACCTGAAGAGATAAAAATAAAAGCCACAACTGAGTTGAATTGATATTTGGCTCACCTGGTTTCTTCTGTCTCCATCTCCAGACAAGAACAAGAACAACAACGATGACGAACAGGAAGGCAAACACAACACTGAAGGCAACACAAGGAGTGCAAGCATCAGTAGCCACGAAGAAGTCCTCTGGAACATCAAGAGAAGAACATTTACTCATCGGTAGGAATCTGACACTCGTTCTTCTAGAAACTCTCCTACCTGGAACCGTGATGAGAGTCTCTCTAGGTCTGGTTGATGCTCCTCTGCTGGACTCTGCAGGTGAAGCTGTTGCTGCGTCTCTTCTCCACCGTCACGCTGCTGCTGACGCTGTAGAGGCCATCAGGACCTCTGAGGGTCTCTGCAGGTCCAGCAGACAGCAGCTTCCCCTCGGCGTCCAGCCACAGCACCTCGGGCTCCGGGTACCAGCCTCTGGACTCACAGTGGAGAAGCACCGCGCTGCTGGCCAGGAGGAGGCCTGCTAGGCTGATCGCAGGGGACGAGGACGCACCTGATCACATGCAACACAGGTCATTGGTCAAGAGGGGCGTCCAGAGGACACCTTGCTTCAGCTGCAAGGTAAAGCTATGATCCCCCTCATGCTGTCTCCACTGGAGGGGCTTCACAGAGGGTGAAACCATCATGTTTGGCTGAACAACGTGTTTTTTCTCCATATTTATTCATGTATTATAACCAGTGTGATGTTTAATCTGTGAGGAAACATGAAGAACTCTGTGAAGTTGTGTGGGAGCGTCCAGTAAATTCAGACTTAAAGGTTCAGGTTAAGTCTGAATACAAGGGATAAAAGTTGTGTATGTGAGACACGTCTTCAGTTCCCCCACCTACGAGCAGCTGGACCTGCTGCTGCTGGTCGAGGTTCTGGATGTAACACCGGTACGTCCCGCTGTCAGACACCTTCAGGGAGGACAGCTTCAGAGAGACGTCTCCACGCTTCAGCCCGTCGATGGACAGTGAAGCTCGGTCCTTGAAGGCCTCGTTCTGGCTACTCAGCCGCTCCTTTCCATCGTGCCACACGAGGACGAATCTGGGCTCCATGTCCGCTCGTCCCCACTCCATCGTCATGGCAACAGCATCCCTGGGGGGGTCCAGCTGACAGGGCAGAACGACGTCATCACCGACCATCGCCGTGACGAGCCGAGGTGGATCGATTGGCAGAGAACCACCTGGGAGACGTTTACATCATTTGAATCCATATTTCCACTTAAATGTCTTTGACACCAACTGGTCCAACACACTGAAGGATGACGTGTTAACATGTGAAGTTCATTCAACACACGAGCACAACTCCAAGAACCGAACCTTAACCCGGGAGATGCAAACACACCAAGTCCATATAACTGCACAGCAACATTCTTAGAGTTAAGTTATCGATCTAACTGTTACAGAGTCAATTGTACGAAAGAGCTGGAGTCATTTTCCAGTGTCAAGATCACATTTAGACACTTAGTAGAGTTAAATGAACTCTTTGAAAGGTTTGAAATGTAACTGTACACCAGTATCACACTTCTTGGTGTTGGGTTTAACTCTACGTACAGTGTATTTAACACTGAGCAGATTTATTTTTGACATTTTATCCGAGTAAAATTACACTTTACACATAACACGTTCGGAAAGCCCTCGAGATCACACTAGAATAAATCAAAAGAGTCACCTGGTTCGAATTTAAAAACCCAAAAAGTATTTAATAACTAAACAAATGATAGAAATACAATTTATAGAGTGAAATAAAATGTGAACAGTGAAATATTTCGCGAAATAGGGAATTCTCAGGACCTCTGCACCTCTGCTTAAATCCCTAACACCAGATTGGGACAATATAAACACCAGCCGAGACAATTTACGCTGTGAAATTTGCTGTGTGGCCTTCTGTATTAATGCCACCAGCTACAGGCTACACAATGAGTGTGTGTGAGACCTAACACACACCGGCTTATTACTAACGTGTGTGCGTGTGACTTACCTCCACAAAAGTGTGTTAAGAGAAGGAAGACGACAGGAAGTCCGTCCTTAGAGTGATGCATGCTGGAGTCCTAAAGTCCCAAACACATTTCCATTTCACACAAAATAGTAGTTTTATTCAAATGCTTCATCAAAATGTGAATAGACAAAAGCACGAAAAGACAAACAACAGCCCTTCAGCTTCACCTTCATCACAAATTTGCTGTGTGGCCTTCTGTATTAATGCCACCAACTACAGGCTACACAATGAGTGTGTGTGAGACCTAACACACACCGGCTTATTACTAACGTGTGTGCGTTAGTAATAAGCCGGTTCACACCGAGCGGATTAAGAAAGAGTGGCAGAGAAAACAGCTCTTTAATCTCAGAGATCTAGTTCTAAATGTTTACTGACTAACGTCTGTGTCCTCTGCTCTAACTCACACTGGGGGGTAAGTGGAGGAGTTACTACGACCTCCACCAGAGACGAGTCCAGGCTCAACGTCTTGGATCGTTCATGAATGTAATGACAATGTGCACAATGATTATTACACTTTAATGGAAACGTCTCACACACAGTTAAAGTTAAAGAAGTAGGAAAGTCTTACCTGATGTTTGCGCGTCGACTAAATGGAGACGGGTCAAAGTGCGCTCATAAAATGTGTGTTACTGTGAACATTAACAGAGGGGGAGGTGTGGTCGCTCTGCACTGCATGTACAAGTATTAACCCACCGCCCATTTTGTTATGTTACAAACGGAACTGTTCAAATAGACTTAAACAGACTTTTCTGTTTCTGATCAACACAACATCTTTAGGACTCTGACGGTGGAAAATACCATCATAAAAAGTTGGCATCTGTTGGATGCATTTCATAAGATCGCAATGAAATTCATTTTAATCTGTGGTTATATCATAGTAATTATAATACTTTTTAACGTTTTTTATAACGCTTTTCTGTGCCCAAAGACGCTTTACATTTTAAATCAAAGTAAGGGAAAACGTATGGATTTCCATTACAATATACTTGTATGTTCTAAGGACAGCACAGAGCACACAAACACTGTGAGGGTTCCTTGGCCCAATTCCTCTGCCTGAGCAAAACGACGTGGTTACTTGGAATCCTCGCGACTCTGTTGATACAAGTCATCCAGTGTGAAGCACTGCCGCTGGTGGTCAGTAAGGATGAATAGAACAAAAGGTACGTAATTAACTACGGTTCTATGAATCCTGGATGACCGCAGGAGTTCTTAGTCACTGTAGGATATTATAAATAATTTGTCGACCCGGTTCACAAACTAACTATTAATAAAATGCATCTAGTGTACAGCGATGATTCTGGAAATATGTCATCAATAAAGTCATGAGAATATTTTAAAAACCACTGAAACTTTGCAACTGTAATCAATAATATCAATGTACAGCTATGATTGTATTCAATGTAATGTAATCAACCGAAATGCATGCATGTAATACTTGATGGACACCGACTTTCACACCTCTACGGACCGGTATAAATACCTGTAGGCCCCCATTGTTCTTGAGTTCGCTGGCGGAACCAACAGAGCAGAATGGAGGGACGGCTGGAAGGGCTGCCTGTGCCTGTGTTGGTTGAGAAGGCTAGCGGATCCTCTGTTGAGATGTTCTTTTTAGCGCAACGCCTTTTCCTGTATTAAATACTCTTGATTATAACTTCATTCCAGATGCCTCCGGTCCGTCCGGTGTTTCTTCATTATTTGAACATAACAGTTCCTATTGGCTGCTGACTGATGAGTCGTGTGTAAATGTTTCAAACCAACAACACGATCACAGTGGAAACACACGATGACCGTTGGTGAGTCGGTTCAAAGTCTGGAGCTCAGCGTGACCTTTGACCTCAGGGGCAGTTACAGTGTTACATCCATTGGAGCCTGAAGCTGAGCAGGGAGCAGAGGGTTAACTCTCATCTGCAGGAGACTGGAGGAGACTGCAGGGGGCAGAGTGGGACGTCTTCCACATGTCCTCTGTCCCCCCACAGGCTGCAGAATCGGGTCTGTCCACATTGTCCTCATGTTGTTTCGTGGTGTGATGGCAGGAGGACGCTTTTATCTTCAGCATGCAGACTTGTTGTCAGATGGTTTCATCTGCAGCTCAAACCCACAGAGATATTTCTGCACACGCACACTTCACCAGGCGGAAGGACAGGAAGAGGAAGGGGAGGCTGTGACCCACGTCACGTCTCATGAGGTCTGATCTCAGTCTGCAGCAGAGGCATCATGGAGGACACAGCGCTCTGCTTCAGCCTGAGTGAGTACCGAGTCTTTGCTTTATTCTGTCCATGTGGACACTGAGGGTGAACGCCATCTGTCTCCGTGTGTCCCTCCAGTAGTGCAGCTGCTGGTCCTGCTGGTGGACCCCCTGTTGCTGTGCTCAGAGACCTGGTGAAGGAGGACGTCCTCTGGTCCCTGTGACCTCCTGAACGATGTCCATAAGAGGACTCACCTCACTGCTGTGTGTCTCCGTCTCTCGTGCAGCTCTTCCTCGGGTTCTTCCAGACAGACTGCAGTTCTTTGAATACGAGGCCGTGAGTTTCGACTGTGCAGAGTCCTCTGGATCCACCGAATGGAGACTGATGAGGAAACTGAAGCAGAGACCGAAGAAGTCTGCGAGCTGGAACGCTTCGTCCCCGTCCGTCTCCCTCCATCCAGCCTATAGTCATGACAGTGGAGAGTTCTGGTGTGAAGACGCAGAGGGAAACACCAGCGATGCCCTCAACATCTCCGTCACTGGTAGGTGGAGGAAAGGATGGATTCTGTGCGTCACACGCTCACCTGGTGACATGTGGGAAAGGTCTCAGCCAGCAGACAAGACACATCCAGCAAAGAGGAATTAAGCAAATCAACATGCAGTCACACACATCGATAATAAAGTCATCTACTCATTTTAACAATTACCCAAAATAATCAATATTATTGAAGCTAATTAGCGTAGTTTCAGGAGCAAGGCCACGCCTCCAACCCGCCTCTACAGCTCAGCCCTCTCTTCAGCGTCCGTGGGTACGCATTCTGAAACTCCAGCCTCCCAACCTCTTTTCTTTTTCTTTTCTTTCTCTCCATCTTTTTTCCAACTTTTCGTAAGGCCCTGAAGGGGTTCGCCGTGCCACGGGAGCACGGCGGGTTCTCCGACGAAGCTCCCCACAACCCATCCGACCAACCAGTCTTAATCGATCGATCCACGACACATTCACTCATGTCAAACGCCTCCTGTTGGATGCTGTGGTCTCAGCTTGTGAAATAGTTATATGATGGAACCATTCCCTTGGAATGGAACCAAGTCCCTTCATCCTTTACACTTGTTGTTTTATTAATCCCGTCAGACCTCGTTGTTCTGGTTGAAGGTAAAGTTTCTCTCTGGTGTTTACCCCCCCCCCCTTTGTTCAGTTGGCTCTGTCATCCTGGAGGTTCCTGCTCGCCTTGTGGAGGAGGGGGGCCACCTGATCCTCCGCTGTAAGAAGAAAGATGACCCTGAACCAATCGCTGATTTCTACAGAGACGGCTCCCATCTGGGGACGCGGTACGACGCCACGCTGACGGTCCCAAGCGTCTCCGAGGGGGACGCAGGACTCTACTGGTGCAGCGTCTCTGGAGCCGGGGAATCCCCACGCAGCCGGCTGAGGGTCCGAAACCACACTGGAGGAGGTTTGAGGTTCTTTGTAAGTTGTTTCTGTCCTCAGCTTAAAGACAGATGTTGATACCAAACTCTTCTTTCCAGCAGCTGGTGAGGAGACTGGTCACCTGACCCCCACCACCCACCTCAACTCCACCCACCTGACCCCCACCACCCCCACCCACCTCAACTCCACCCACCTGACCCCCACCACCCCCACCCACCCTCCTGACCCCACCTCCTTCCCCCTGCTCGGGGTGGTTGTTGGCGTGTTGGTGGGGGCTCCCCTGCTGCTGGGGGGGGGACTTCTTCTCTGGAGGAACTGTGAAGGTACCTTGAAGGACACTAGGTTTCCACGGCGCTCGCTTGTCTTCTCCTCTTGTTGGAATGTTTCCGTCCATGAAGTGAAGCTCGGGGGAGTCGTCACCCAGTCGACTGATGGTCTCCTGAAGGTGAACCCTGGTGACCTCATCACCAGGAGGTCCTGACACACCGAATACTTCCGTGATAACCTTTCAAACTACTGGCTCAAAGTCTTTGATTCAACATGTTAGTTCACCAGAGAACAAACATGTTTGAGTCAAAATGACTTTAGTTATAGTTTCAGTTTTTTGTATCTTCTCTTTGTGTCACATACGTGTTGAAAATATGAGCTGTAAATCAGATACTATGTTTGTTTGTCCCCCAGCAGAAGCAGACGCGTCTCCAGCTGGTCCCCTGGAGGACACGCTCCTCTATTCCACAGCCTGCTATCGGTGAGAAGCTCCTCCTCCCCTCAGGGGTCAGAGGTCACACACAGGCAGATAGAGGACGTCCTTCCTGAAGCGTCTCCTCTCGTGTGTCCACAGGCTCGGAGGAGAAGCTGAAGCTCGGAGGAGACGTACCTGCTCACAGTTCTCCTGCGTGACGCCGACGTCTCACCGTCTCCCTGCAGCGCTCGCTTGGTACGCAGCAAGACGCCTCCAGCTGTTTCAAATTGTGTTACAAAGATTAAGATGATGGTTTCTGTGTTTTAAATTACCTGCAAAAGTTTACTTTTGATTATAAAACTGGTATTTCAAAGAGTGACGTAGATCTACTGGAATCCTTGCATCACTAATAAACAGCGCTGCTGCTGAAATGTTGCACCTTTATTAAAGTGTCCTCCTTTGTTGTCGTCTGATGCTTCTCACGCGTCAGTTAAAAGCAGCAGCAGTCTGAGGTGACCCCCCCCCCCCCCCCCCCCCCCGCTGTGTGTTTATTAGGGTGAGTAAACCACATCATCAGATGTCCTCAGGTCGCCGCGGTCGACACGCTGACGCTTTAGAAAACGTCTCTGAACACAAACCTACAGCGTTAAACAGTATTTCATTTGGCTTTCTGTTGTTCTGGAAGCTCCGGGTGACCTTGAGCCCCTCCCTCGTAGAGAGGCGGGTTGTTAGAGGCACTACGTTAGTACCTTTGTTCCAAGCCTGTAAACGGTTAAATATTCTGTGAAATATTGCATTTAGCTCCATCGAACGGTCTCACCTCCGACCTCTAGGGGCGCTGCTCCTGGAGGAGGTCACGTTTAGTCCCCGTTTGGGGGACATGAAAGGACAGCTTGATGTCTCTATGGCAGGTTGAGGCATAGAGAGACACAAAGTGGGGGACACGTGAGGACACTGTGCCTTCAGATGTGATGAGACATGTTCTAAAAGCAGCGGCGCTTTCTGCAAAAGCTCCACCCGCTGACGTGGTTCAACTTTCACTTCCACTAAGGACACGCAGAGACACAAATAGACCCACGCAGAGACACAGAGAAACACAGAGACCCACATAGACACAAATAGACCCACGCAGAGACACAAATAGACCCACGCAGAGACACAGATAGACCCATGCGACTTCTTCCACCTGCTAAAAACCGCCGGGCTTCTTTTCAATTGCTAACAAGCGTTGTTAAACCACACTTTTAAAAGCTCTTCACTAGCAACGGGGAGCATTACATAAATTATGACCTTTTATTGAAAGCTTGAATGAATTTTCGCATGCAAACATTATTTCATTATAGAATAACAGATTTTTAATATATTGAATGTGCTAAAGCATATGTATGTAACTGCACATCTGAAAAGTTTCCACCTCTCCCTCCACTGTGAGGCCTCCTTTGGATCCTAAAACACAATTGCTTTACTGTAAAATGTACTGTAACACGCATCATCTCACCTGTTGAGGCTGCAGATTGTGCTGCAGCCTCAGACGGCCTCTCAAAGTGACGCGATGTTCACAACATTCACAGTATTCATCAGAAATCAGCGCTCTCGGTCTCCCTCTCCTTTGTCCTCCACATATCACTCCTCTTTCTTCTGTGATCCTTATTTCCAAACAAAATCAGTTCCAAACCATCAGCTTTTTACTGAAACATGGGATTAAGAGTGAAGCAGGACACATCTGCGTCGGCTTTACAATTAGCTTACACTGATCATTTTCAGAATTTTTTTAATATGTCATCTTTCTGATTTGAATGTGTGTTTACCAGTTTTGAAAGCATTTCGTTATTGACATTCGTATCTTCAAAAAACTGTTCTGAGGAGAGAAGAACCCTCAGAACACAAAACATCAGCACATCTCTGAGAGGAACCCGACTACTGAACCCCTGAGGCTACGCCCCCCGTTGACCCTTGACCCAATTAATCAACATGACATAAATGCTACATACAGTAAGTTACAGCAGCAGGAACAAAAGGCCATGGATGACCGCTTTAGCTTAGCACGCTAACGTTTGATAAAGAGCCAGAGCAAGAACAGCTGGGGCTGATGGGAATGTGCCTCCTTTTGAAGGTATCTGGTCTTGAACCAAACGATTGATGGACGTCAAAGAACCATTTGGCTTCAGAACGACATTTCATTCCATCTAAAACTGTCTAAGACACAAAAGAGTAGACGCCGTCTTCTTCTCCTTCTGGCCGTCGTGGTTCGCTCTCTGTTTGGGGGACAGACGATGTCAATCATTATTCATGGTTGAGTGAAGGAAGCAACACAATGGCTCTTCTCTTGCAGACGTGACTGAAACCAGGTCGTCAATGTGGGTCGACAATATGGACCCAAATATATCACCTATATGTGACACAGAAAACCACAGGAAGTCTCCTTTAGACTGGAAGGATATGAGCTACCTTTCTTCTTCTTCTTCTGGACCACAGCGTACGTCTCGACCTCTGGTCTCAAGGACACTGGAACACAAAACGGTTCAGGCAGGCAGCTGTTTAAGGCTCATTAACGGGGTCCATGTTGTCTACAGGACTAAAACACACCGTCTGTGTGAATTACCATACGACTCTAATCTAAAGACGTCGCACACATTAACGTACCGTTGTTGTTCTCCTGGACCACAGCGTACGTCTCAAGGTCCGTGTCTCCTGCACGAGACACTGGAACACAAAACAGCTGTTTAAGGCCCATTAACGGGGTACATGATGTGTGCAAGAATTAAAGACACAGCCTACGACTTCGAATATGACAAAAAAAGTCTGGATCTGAAAGACTCGACGTACCTTTCTCCGTCCTCTGCGTCTTTTTGACCACAGCGTACTCATGGTCCTGATCGACAGCTTCCTGTCCTGAGACTGGATCATAAGAACGGCCTGAAATACACGATGCTAACGTGCTAAGAGACGTGACACAACTTTCACATTACGTTCTCTCCTGAAGCACAACGTGAAGAAACACAATCTGCCAATTAGTCAATTAACACACACAATGCTCACAAACAGACGTGTAGCAAGATGACAAACGGTGAGTAGATCTGTTGAGTCTCAGACTAAAGAAGCAAAGAGGAAACAACGCCAGTAGGAAACCAGAGAAGAAGAGCGTAATACCTCTACGGTTCCTCCAGAGAAGAAGTCCCCCCCCCAGCAGCAGGGGAGCCCCCACCAGCACGCCAACAACCACCCCGAGCAGGGGGAAGGAGGTGGGGGGGGTGGTGGGGGTCAGGTGGGTGGAGTTGAGGTGGGTGGGGGTGGTTGGGGTCAGGTGACCAGTCTCCTCACCAGCTGCTGGAAAGAAGAGTTTGGTGTCCACATCTGTCTTTAAGCTGGAGACAGAAACAACGTCCTTAAGAACCTCAAACCTCCTCCAGTGTGGTTTCGGACCCTCAGCCGGCTGCGTGGGGATTCCCCGGCTCCAGAGACGCTGCACCAGTAGAGTCCTGCGTCCCCCTCGGAGACGCTTGGGACCGTCAGCGTGGCGTCGTACCGCGTCCCCAGATGGGAGCCGTCTCTGTAGAAATCAGCGATTGGTTCAGGGTCATCTTTCTTCTTACAGCGGAGGATCAGGTGGCCCCCCTCCTCCACAGGGCGAGCAGGAACCTCCAGGATGACAGAGCCAACTGAACAAAGGGGGGGGGGTAAACACCAGAGAGAAACTTTACCTTCAACCAGAACAACGAGGTCTGACGGGATTAATAAAACAACCACTTGTACTTGTAAATGGTTCCATCATTGTCTATTTCTACAGTAATTCCCTGTAAGCCGTCGTCTTAAACTATTTAATACCTTTAGACGTACAGAAATATGTCTATAAATAGACTTCGAGCTAGAGACTGATCCACCTATATTACAGTTTTTCACTGTCGCTTTGGTGCATTTCTAAGATCAATTCTTGATACTTGTACAAATTCCAATCATCTAGTCACATGTTCACATCATTATTGCAATTGCCTTTGTACATGTTGCAATTGATAATGTACTCAATTGCTCATGTCATGTTGAACAGTCTTACCCCTCAAAACATCGAGGCCTTAGTACAAAAAAGTGAACTGATGAATCGTGCAGGTGAAATTGACCTTCACTCATGAAGGAATCTAAAGTGTTTGTTCAACAGTTGTCTGAATTGCTCAAAGGTGCATCTCATGAACAATCAATCAGGAAGCATATAGAGACAGAAGAAGATGATCTGATGACATAAGGCCACTATAGTCGACCATGTGGCCATCATGGCCTTCAATGGCTGAGGCGGGTTAAAGGGTGCAGCTGAATTCTGGGAGATCAACCGTGTATTTACTTTAGAGATGTACTTAGGATTTTTAGTGACTGACGAGCTTTGGAAACTTAACTTTGCAGTTTGTACGAATTGTTCTGAGAAATGCACTTATATTTTTGCACATGGATGAAAAAAGCAGCAAAGCGACTGAGAACTAAACCAACCAGACCTTTCCTCCACCTACCAGTGACGGAGATGTTGAGGGCATCGCTGGTGTTTCCATCGGCGTCTTCACACCAGAACTCTCCACTGTCATGACTAAAGGCTGGATGGAGGGAGACGGACGGGGACGAAGCGTTCCAGCTCACAGACTTCTTCGGTCTCTGCTTCAGTTTCCTCATCAGTCTCCATTCGGTGGATCCAGAGGACTCTGCACAGTCGAAACTCACGGCCTCGTATTCAAAGAACTGCAGTCTGTCTGGAAGAACCCGAGGAAGAGCTGCACGAGAGACGGAGACACACAGCAGTGAGGTGAGTCCTCTTATGGACATCGTTCAGGAGGTCACAGGGACCAGAGGACGTCCTCCTTACCAGGTCTCTGAGCACAGCAACGGGGGTCCACCAGCAGGACCAGCAGCTGCACCACTGGGGGGACAGACGGAGACAGATGGCGTTCACCCTCAGTGTCCACATGGACAGAATAAAGCAAAGACTCGGTACTCACTCAGGCTGAAGCAGAGCGCTGCGTCCTCCATGATGCCTCTGCTGCAGACTGAGATCAGACCTCATGAGACGTGACGTGGGTCACAGCCTCCCCTTCCTCTTCCTGTCCTTCCGCCGGTGAAGTGTGCGTGTGCAGAAGCATGAGGTCGGTCGGACGGATGAAAATAGACACCTGAAGTGCTAAAGAGAGAAGCCGGGTTCCCCTCCGCATCAATGACAACGTGCTCCTTATTCAACGAAAGGCCTGTTAGTGTAAGACATAATGTGTCTGACATGAGACATGTCTCAGCCACTACAGGACAGGAACCTGTCTTTGGAAGAGGAAAAGGTCTCTGTCACCGTTGAATATTGTCTTTTTCCTCGTTGTTTACAACATGAATGCTGTCCTGCACGTGGGAGACAAAAGGGAGCCGATGTGGACCATCTTAAAGGACACTCTGTCCTCGTGGCCTGTGAAGTGGACAGACAGCTTGAGTGGAGCGTCATGGTGTCTCTGTGGCTCCCATCAGGGCTTCACTGGGAACCAGTGCAGCAGCATGTAGTGCACAGCGTGTTCAGTGGCAGTGGAGAGGACGTCTGCGCCTACAATCATCATGTCCATACAGTATGTGCATGTAATATAACATGGTGGGTGGAGCTGCGTCCTGTACAATAACCATAGGATGGTGAATATGTTCTACTTCCTGATGTGTTAACAGATGCTTCTCATCATCCGAAAATAAAAGGAGAGGAAAGACAAAATGTCCAGAGCCCCCCATCGTTAATCTACCACATCACCGGCGTGCTAACAATCACTACGTTAACTCTGACTTATTGTTTCTTATCAAAACTCATTTCCAAATGCAGACGTTGTGAAGAAGGTGTCATTTACACGACCTTCCTTTATCTTGTGTTCATCAAACGAAGCGCTAAAAAGAGGCGCGCTCAAAGTTTGCAGCGTCACCGCCGCGTCCTCGCCGCCGCGTCTCGCTGCTTCGCCTCCGCCGTCTCCAGCGGACAATCTCCACCACCATCGCACTGCAGCCGCTTCGCCCTGACCAACATCCTGTTTTTGGTTCCACATTCAGACCGGCGGGTCGCACGGAACGTCTCCGCGGCGATGTCTCCGTCCCTCGGGGCTTCGTACTCGTCTTTGTTGCGTTAATCTTCACGTTGGGTGAAGCACAGCTGTTTCCTGTGGACCCTGTTTGCACGTGATGAGCCGGAGGTGGCGGTTCTGACGCTCGGTCCGATGCCGGAGGGCCGGTGGTGCTGGTGGTGCTGGTGGTGGTGCTGGTGGTGCTGATGGTGCTGATGGTGCCGGAGGGCCGGTGGTGCTGGTGGTGCTGATGGTGCTGGTGGTGCTGGTGGTGCTGGTGGTGGTGATGGTGCTGGTGGTGCTGGTGGTGCTGGTGGTGCTGATGGTGCTGGTGGTGCTGGTGGTGCTGATGGTGCTGGTGGTGCTGGTGGTGCTGGTGGTGGTGATGGTGCTGGTGGTGCTGATGGTGCTGATGGTGCCGGAGGGCCGGTGGTGCTGGTGGTGCTGATGGTGCTGGTGGTGCTGGTGGTGCTGGTGGTGGTGATGGTGCTGGTGGTGCTGGTGGTGCTGGTGGTGCTGATGGTGCTGGTGGTGCTGGTGGTGGTGATGGTGCTGGTGGTGCTGGTGGTGCTGGTGGTGCTGATGGTGCTGGTGGTGCTGGTGGTGCTGATGGTGCTGGTGGTGCTGATGGTGCCGGAGGGCCGGTGATGCTGGTGGTGCTGGTGGTGCTGGTGGTGCTGATGGTGCTGATGGTGCTGGTGGTGCTGGTGAAGCTGTGAGACGCAAACAATCCTTTTCACTGTAAACAAATGAAATACAAGTGAAGTACAACCATCTCGTTAAAACAATGCAAATAAAGTTCTGTTAGAACTCCGGGGACGCGTCCCACATTTCACTGTATAAATGTGACTGAACTAAACTTTCAAGTGTGTAATACTTCATTTCACTCGATCTTCATGCTGTGTGTGTGTGTGTGTGTGTGTGTGTGTGTGTGTGGGGGGGGGGGGGGGGTTGTGCGAGGCCGCACGGGACAACAAGATGGCGTCGTCGTTATTAAAAGGAAAAACAAACACGTCTTTGTCTCTCTGTTGGACAGCAGGAAGTCCTCCGGAGTGCAGAGACACGTTGACTCGTTGTGGGAGACGAGATGTCCTTCATTGAGTTGCATGCTGACTTGTGTGTGTGTGTGTGTGTGTGTGTGTGTGTGTCTGCTGTCAGTGCTCCAGTCTGCACCTGAAGCGCTCAGCAGTGTGTGTTGTGTACGAGCCACACATCTGTCCTCACTTCCCTCTTCTGTGAGCGATGAGGAGATAACGCAGCGTATTTATGTCCTCCTCCTCGCGTCCTGCAGCTCATCACAGGACGGCTGAAGCTACAGACGTGAGTATCAGGGTTGCTGCAAACGTCCTGAGCCTCCTTTGTCTTTACGGTGTGTTTCTCTGTAGAGTGATCATGTGTTTGTCTTAAAGGTGGTCTTCATCTTCAGCATCTACATCATCTCATTGCCTTCACCATGGAGACGCTGACTGTGGCTGCCCTGCTTTGTGCCGTGATGTCTCTGACTAGCGCTGCTGGTGAGTAGTAGATGTGCTAGCTGGTGCGTATCCAGTTATTGTCTTTGAATAGCAATGATCCAGGCCAATAACTGCAACGCCCAACTTCCCAGCGCTCCCAGAGGACATGCCTGGACAGGAAGCAGCAGGTGAGTCGTTCGATTCTGTCGTTGATTTGATGAGATGTTCATACGCTTTGTGGCTTTGTGGCGATCTGCAGATAATCTCTGTTGTATCGCATTGTCTTACATTTCGTTACATCACGTGTCTTTGGACCGTCCCAATAAAGAGATGAGATAGTAACATTTGCAGTGTCCCCCATCACGACTGTATGTCTCCACGTGTCTCCGCAGAGCGTCACCTGGTCAAGAGGGCCACGGTTTGTTGCCCCGGTTGGTCTCCGGCCAACGGCCGCTGTTTCCGTTACATCAGATGGCCGATGACTTGGACTGGAGCCGAGGTAACGCGTCTGAGACGTACGCAGATGACTCAGCAGTTTTTACTCGTGTTAAAGACAGACGTGTGTGTGTGTGTGTGTGTGTGTGTGTGTGTGTGTGTGTAGAAAAGATGCCAGGCCCTGGGGGGGAACCTTGCATCCGTTCACAACATCCAGGAGTACCGTGCCATTCAGAACCTGATCATCAGAGCCACTCAGCGGTACACGCCGGCGTGGATCGGAGGCTCCGATGCCCAGGAGGTGCTTTATTCATCCTTCCCCCATTTAGAAACATCGCACACAGCATGTTTATTTTTCATGTTTAATATAGCACTCTCCCGTTTGACATGAATCGCTTTAGTTTGTCTTTATTTCACCTTTCTTCCTCATTTTCTATCTGATAATCATATGATCTTCATATCCAGCTTTTTTCCTCCTTAAAATTGCTAAAATTGCTCTTTTTCAATTATTTTCACATACTACTTTCTTTACTATTATTGCTTTTCTGCAACGAATGCATTGCTCCTCGGGAGAGCAGTTTAGGCTTAGCTCATCTCAGGTAAGCTGATCTTTGGAATGAAATAAATACCTATTACACCGTTACTTCTTGCGGTACTTTCCCTCTCAGGAGAAGAAATGGCTGTGGACCGATGGTTCTCCTTTCGACTACGTCCGGTGGTCTCCTGGAGAGCCCAACAACCGCCTCAAGCAGCATTGTATACGCATGAACCACGCAGGTAAGAAGGAGATCCTCGTTTGTTGTCTTCATTGTGTAAAACTGACTGCACTTAAGGATTAAGATGAAACGGGTCCAGGTTTCGGTTGGTTTCCCGTCACCGACTGTCCTCTCTGTCTCTCGACCTGCAGGTGGTTACGCCTGGGACGACATGCAGTGTTGGCTCAGAGCACCGTCCGTCTGTGCCAAGAGAACCTGATCCCTGGACTCCCAGCGAGGCCTCACGTCCCCCTTGATTAGGAAATCTGATTTCATTCATATCTGTACTTTTCTTTCTATCGCTGTAACGCTACTTAAGGAACGATTCGACAAGTGACGTGAGCTGGATGGTGTTTGAGGCCTTGAGCCTCAACAAGAGTGGTTCATGGAGAGAACGCTTATAGCACGAGCTCACATAGATTCTACATGAATAAGCTTTCTTTCTTTATGCATTAATAAAAAGCTCAAGCATTGAAACCAGCTGGTCCGTCATTAATCTAGACACATCTTCATGCACCTCAAACACTTCCACCTACGATGAATCATGTTTCCTCATCTTTCAGGTCAGCATAATGCTGCATCGTCCTCATCGCGCTTAGCAAGCTTCTGTTTGAACGACCCGAGTTTGACATTTTAGCGACCAGCAAGTCTCGCGGTTTTGCAACAGGAAGTGACCAAATTAGGACTGAGGAGGAGGGGCTTACAGACTCCTTATACGACACTCATGACCAGCTGTCAATCAGCGTGTAGCCCCGCCCTGAAGCCTCCCCTGCTTGATGGCCTGTGAGACTCTACGTGCACCGTCTCATGCCATGTTCTTACCTCAGGTCATTTGTTAACTGTTTTATTGTGGGATCTAGTTTTTCCTTTGACCCGTTCTGCTCCTCATCATGTTCTTCCTCTGTTTGCTCAAATAGTTATTGTTGGTCATATATGTTTAAGCAGTTTTAATAGATGTAGATAATACATGTACGCTACAGACCTTTATCATTTTAAATACTTGATTCTCTAAAGGCTTGAAGCTTTCCACATGCAGAGATGTCTTATCACATGAAGGTGAATCTCGTACGCTGTTCACCACAGTGGCAGTCCCTCATCAAATGACGAAACATAACGTCGGCACGTTACATACGTGAAGCTTCCCATGATTCTCAGCACTAATGCTTCGTAAAGGGTTGTAACTCATAAAAGGCAGCATTAATGTGACATTGTGTTCTCGTAGTGGGGGGAGGAGCTCCCACTGGGGTTCTGCAAACACAACGGCAGCAGTTTGACCACATCCAGAGAGGGTCACATGTGTTCCATGAAGGAGTCTGATTGGTTGAATCAGAAGGTGGCCCTCATGTTGTTTCTGGTGTTTTTGATGTCCAGCTCCAACTGATCGATCCTCGCCTGCACAACAGAAACGATCCCTAAATCAGTGATACTTTAAATGTCATAAGTTTGGGCCTTTAGTTGCTGCGTGTGCGTGTTTGAATACTCACATCTTTGGCATTGAGTTGCTCTTTCAGGCTTCTGATCTCGTCTTGCTGCCTGTAAAAAGCCTGCAGGAGCTGAAATGAAAGAAGCAGGAGGAGGAGAGACTCAAACAACCCAAACCGCCAATCCGGGGCCTCGCCGCCATGCCGGAGCCTCACCTCGCCCTCCGTCGGAGGCGGCGGCCCCTCTGCGGGTTCACGGCAGTGTGGAGTACAGCAGTACGTCCACAGCGGGATCTGGGTCTCATCCGGCTGCCAGCCCGACAGATCGCTCTCCTCCGGCTGCTCCTCCACGAAGGCCTCACGAGGAAGCACCAGCTGGTCGGTACGAGAGGAACCAAAGAGAGGGGGACAAGGTCTCGGGAAGAACTGGGCAGCGGTTCTAGCGGTTTGGGGAGTGCACCACTTGTATTTAAAACATGATAAAATCATACAATCTTAGCTGGATCATTCATTGTTGTCATTTATTCAAGTATGAAGTACACGTAACTGCTGCTGCCTGAGTCGTAGAGGCACAGTCCGTGAAGTCCGTGGGCAACAACAGGTTTTTGTGTTTATTTTGGCATCTGCAATGTCTACCTGCCATCACACTGCCAACTGTCCTACCTCTTCCATCACGTCCAGTTTGGGTCCCGTCACAGCCGGATCCACCCGGAACCTCGGAGGGCTCATCTGCCTCAGCTGCCCTCTCTCAGCAGGGGATTCTGGGTAAGGGTTGGCTATTCGGGTCCCAGGGTTCAACGACATCAGCACCGGGCCTGAAGGAGATCTACGAGTGAGGCAATGGTATCGTTTTGGCGCACGGACTCTGATGCATCACTGACTTCTGTCGACGCCCCGCAGCCACTCTTGAGCCGTCATGGCCGCCTGGTTTCCGGCGGTCATTGGGTACAGATCCTCCTGGAAAACATCTGCCTGAAAGGACGTTGGGAAACGTGAACTAGTTCCTGTGTTGATCATAAGCGAATGCCGAAGAAGAGAGAGGTTGGGTCAACGCGTTTGCTCACTTCTTTTCGGGGTACGATCATTGACAGCGGTTCCACCAGGTCGTTTACGGCGATAAGGCGGTAAAAACGGAAAACTTCACAGGCCCTGACGTCCAGGCCGCGCTTTGGCATCACCCCTGAAGTGAAGTAAGAGGGCAAAAAAACGTTTAGTACTTAGTAGTAAACAATAACCTGGGAGTTTGCACAGCACTGGTTCCCTCGACGGATCAACGATGGAAACGGAACTCTTGCTCAATAGATGGATTCAACTAGTAGAAATACACCTCCATGTTCGCATGACATCGATGTTCCCAATTAGCTTCCTAATTGTTATTTGAAATGAATGATTTTATGACCATAGTGTAAAGAAAAAATAGCTTCTGCTTTCAATTTGAGGCTGTGATGTGTATTTCACTGCAGCTTTGCTAATGTTCCCCCTCAATCAAACCCCTTTGATGGTCCAACTAATGAAACAATTAACTTTGAGACCAGGGGACCGGATGTGAGATGCTGACTCACTTCAGGGTAAAAGGCCTCCGTGCTGCAGGACTGTGAGACAGGATTGTTTTACAGAACGCAAAGTTATATTTAAAGGCAACGTTAAACGTACCAGTAGTGCATCAAGGCGTGAAATAGAGGATTGAAATGATGCGTTGGTCTCACCGAGGCCTTTCTGTGGCAGCAGAGACCTGTACTCCGACAGGAAGCTGATGTACGGTTTGTGGGGGCTCAGCTCGTAGTACCGGATGTTCCCATCCCCCTAAATCAAGGCATGTAAGAGCAGGTTTGTCTGGTCCATTTATTTATCCCACCGAGTATCAGGTAAACGTTTCAACAGATTAAGAATGTGTAAGTGCAATTACAACAAAACTTTCATCTGCAACAAATCCAAGAGTTGCGGGTAGACGTGGTGCCTGTGTGGCTTGTATGACCTTTCCTGCCAAGTAGAGCATGTGTGTGTCCGGGTCGTAGAACGGGAAGAGGACTCCAGCTGATCCGTCCAAGTCTTCTTCGTAGCAGCGGCTCGGATAAATCAGCCTGTGGATAGGCAAACAGTCTCAGGTATGTATAATCCCATTGATTTAATCTGTGGAGCACAGTGCAGGATGCTTTATCTCAGGACACGTGCTGGCCAATCTGTTCACTCTACGTACGCGAGTAGCTCACTCAATCTATTCAACTCACCGGGTCCCAGAGGACTGATCTGTCTGTGGTTCCAGGGTGAGCTGCCTGTTGACAGAAGCATCTTCAACCCTCCAATGTATAAGACTTTGCTTGCTCTGTGAGACTTGCTGCTGGACACCTGTAAGAACATTATTGCAAATGTTCTCATTTAACACCTGGAGACAAAATGAAGACCTGAAAAACACACCTGTAGGATCCTTCCTGTCCGAGGGTCCAGGACTCTGACCCGTCTGTCTTTGGACGTGACCGCCAGACGGCTGCCGTCCGTGTTGAAGCTGACCGACAGCAGCAGAGCATCAGAGGGGTAGCGGTGGTGGATGGGCATCAGAACCACCCGGACCGGGTACCTGAGCACTGAGGCTGCCTGGGACACGTCCCAGAGGAGGACCTGGGGCAAAGACAGAGACAACGGCAGGGATGTTGCACTGTTTAACTAGATCTGAAAACACAAAAAGCAAATCATGGTCTTTGACTGAGGCTGCCACTGGCCAATGAGGAACCTTACCTTGTAGTCGTAGGCGGAGCTTAGCAGCAGGTTCTGAGCCGTCGGATGCCACTCAACAAGCGCCACCCTCCTGGAGTGACCAATCAGAGTTTTCCTGGCCCTGGTGAGGTTCTGTTGGACGCCACAGACCGGGATGTCCCAGATCTTCACCTGCACACAGACGGTCCTGGCTTGTGTTCACTATGCTTGTGGGGACATTTCAGCTCGTACGATCGCTGAAGCAAACTAAACGGACGTGGTGCTTACGGTGCAATCCTCTGAGCAAGAGGCAATGCAGTGATCGTCAAATGGGTTCCACTTGACATCCAGGACCCGCCCACTGTGACCGCACACCCTCGGGTGCTGAGGGTCCACCCTTCCTGTCTGAGACAACACAGTTCAATTCTATTAGAAAACTATTTCAACTTTTTGGGGTCACTGCTTAGATTTCATTGACTTTGGTCTTGACAGGTTTTCACCTCAGACTAGTTATCAATAGTGATGCATGAGATGGATTAAATTGGTAGACTATTGACTAATTATCGTTTTAGCTTAATGTTTCTTTAATGAATGCAATTTTTATTCACTAAAATTTAATTGAAATATTTCACTATGTCACTATTTCAGTGACATTTGGAAACACAGCAAAATAAAAGGTGCAGTCTGCAGTTGTTTTGCCCCCTATGGACCTTGACCCTGAATCCTCAAGGACTAAAGCAGTTAGATCTTTCAGTCAGAGAGACTTTAAGGACTTTCTACTCTGGTTTCACGTGTTCTCATGAACCATCTTAAACCGTTAATGTTTCTGTGTAAATTAACTGTGCTGGCTGAACAGCCTTTGTCTCCTGGTAACCCTGCGTTTAACGTCAAAACTCTATGAATTGTGGGGAATACAGAACTACGTATTGTGTCCACAAAGACATAACTGGTCTTTTACCTACTCAGGATCTTTTTTGCTTTTACATTGATTTGCCGTTTTTTTTATTGCATCTACGTAATACAAACTTGTCAGATCTGAACAGTGAATCGCGTGTCTCCTTTCTGGGTGGTGTGGCGTCCCACAGGCGCAGATGAAGGCCTACGCACGTGATGGATGGGCAGCACTAAAAAGGACCCGCCCCCGGCGCACTCCGTCACCACGGCGATGAAGCAGGGATTGGCCGAGCAGTGGTGGTTGTCGTGGACGCTGCGGGTGACGGGCACCCCGGCGTAGCTCTGCTCCTTGGTGGACGGCTTCCCAAAGACGTGACGGAAAGACGTATGCGACGGCATCTGCAGGAGGGAAAGGTCAAAGGTCATCCAGCTTCAGCAGCACGTCAATCATCAACCAGAACACATTCAGAAGATGAAATTATGAACATTGTGTGTGAGTGAGCTCTTTGGCATTTCATAATAGTTTTGAAGAACCTTTTATTCGGCGTAATCAATAATGCAATCAGCTGACTCATAATCTCATCAATAATCAATTCATTTCTTCAATAACTGAACATCTTAATCATTCACACACACTGAAGTGATGAAGGACGTTTGTTGGTGTTATTAATGATTCATCGGTTACAAATAGACCTGTTGTTCCTCCTGACCTTTGACCTTTGCTTGGCGAGAAGAGATCAGCCTACAGAGGAGGAGGAGGAGGAGGAGAAACGTAGTCACATGGTCATCCAGCTGCATGGATTCAGATCAGTAGTCGTCATCTATGTACATAAAGAGCTGTACACATTTGAGGTACTTTATTGAGTATTCACATTTCCTTTCACGTTGTACTTCCACTCCACTTCTTTTCAGAGGTAGTAAATGTCCTTTTTATTATTATTATTTATTATATTAATTCCAAAGCTACTGGTTCTGGTTACTTTTACGATTCAGACTTTCCATTAATAAAAGGCAATACAGTTATAATGAATAACATTCCTTTTCAAATAATATCCATCAGAGGAGGAGATGGATACCACGTTGGTGCGCTAACATAGCTAACTGCTGCTAGCATTAAGAAAGCTAACAGCTGCATGAATCACGCTTTAGGAAAGGTCTGGCATAGATCAATTGTTCCGTCACACCTTTATGGTTTATGGTGATTAATATGAAACATTGGACTCACAAAGGTACAAAATCCCCACAAACTACAAGATCGAAGCAGGATCTTACCTGTGAAGGAGTCGGTAAGTTCTCTGTGCTGTTATTATGATCCCCTCCACCAGCAGCTTGCAGCTCATCAGCAACATGACAGTAAAAGTACACCTGCTGACTTCTGACAGGTGTGTGTGTGTGTGTGTGTGTGTGTGTGTGTGTGTATGTGTGTGTGTGTGTGTGTGTGAGCCATGACGTCTCCTTCCACATTAGCAAAGCTTTTTATGCACAACTGCTCACGCACAAACATCCCTGTACATTCGATACTTCTACACACACACACACACACACACACACACACACACACACACTGTGGGTAATGCACTGACGGAAACACCGCGTTTTATTGTCTTATAACTGTTTAGCTTTCTTTATTAACATCCAAAACAGTTCAGGTGTTTTGCTGCACTACTTTGTCTGTTTTTGTGGATTTCTCTCCTGCCACGCTGAAACCACGTCATTCAGCTTTAGTGTCTCCAAGTGTGTAAGAATCAATAAATAAAACTATAAAAGAAAGATACAAACATGGTTCTCATACCGCCTCTACTTTTTCTTAGTTCCTTTTTCTTTGATACCACATAAGGTGTTAAATCCAAACTGTTGGCGATGGCTCCCTCTGCCTGTGCTCAACAGGACATGACATCTCTATGAGTCCAATGAATGAGATGAATGACTGCTGGGTGTGGGTGGTGTGGTGAACAGTTGGCCCAAAGCTGAGGCAAAGAGGTCATTTTAGGGGCAAAGTGCATTTGTCTTCATATTTACATTTTCAAGTAGTTTATTTAGTTTAATTTTTAATTTCGTTAATATTCAGCTTGCGTTATATGTATACACGTAGCATTATATATGTATATGGTGACACCATATTGATGATTCAAACTAGATAAGAACAAGAACGCGCTGTTGGCTTTATTACACACACTTTGACAAAATCAAAGGCAACAGAAACAAAACGTCCAGTACAACAAGAAGCTGATTTACAATCAATGACTCACACGTGACAACCACATTCTGATCACGCATTGTAAAAAAAAAAAAAATCACAGGTTTTCTGTGTAGTTATGTATATTTTATGTTTTTGTTTGTTCATCCTTAAATATATTGAATTGTTTTTAGAATATTCTTGTGTTTTCTAATGTGAAGGTGAAGCTGCTGATGTAAATTGGACTCTTTGGGATTCAAACATTCTCAGGCTGACGATGGGTTGGGTTTCACACTGACGAGGCGAATGCGTCATGTCTGATGGCAGTCCTTGTCTTACAAGCTCATCTCTTATCTGGAGAAGAGGATGAAATGGCGGTGATTTAATCACTGCATTATCAGATGGTTTAGTGTGAAGAGGGACATCTGTGATTGATTCAATGCATTTCTGAATTATTGAAAGCAGGTGCAGGAACAGTACAGTAGCTTCTGATCGGACTCACCTGTTGAATGAGGACACTCTCCGTGAAGTCCTCAGCCTTTGAAAACGAAAGTCTGATTCTCAGAGCTACAACAACTAGAAGCACAATGTCCAAACATTAGAATGCAGCTTCTGAAGAAGCCGATACGCACAAGACCACAAGTGTCTTTCTTCTATTTTCAGTAAAACTCATTCTTCGCCACAAATATAGACGTAATTAAACAGAACATCACGTATCACACTCACCTGGGTTTGAAACTTCTGGCACAGAAGTAAACATGGTGGTTGGTCTTTGCGTGGGTGGTGTAGTAATGGTGGTGGAGCTTGGTGTGGTGATGGTGGTGGAGCTGGGTGTGGGTGGTGTGGTGATGGTGTTGGGGCTTGGTGTGGGTGGTGTAGTAATGATGGTTGAACCTGTTGTTGTTCGTGTATTAATGAGGGTGGAACTTAGTGTCGTTGGTGTGGTGATGGTGGTAGATCTTGGTGTGGTGATGGTGGTAGATCTTGGTGTGGTGATGGTGGTAGATCTTGGTGTGGTGATGGTGGTAGAGCTTGGTGTGGTGATGGTGGTGGAGCTTAGTGTAGGTGGTGTGGTGATGGCGGTGGAGCTGGGTGTGGGTGGTGTAGTAATGGTGGTTAAACCTGTTTGTGTAGTACTGAGGGTGGAGCTTGGTGTCGTTGGTGTGGTGACGGTGTTGGAGCTTAGTGTGGGTGGTGTGGTGATGGCGGTGGAACTGGGTGTAGGTGGTGTGGTGATGGTGGTGGAGCTGGGTGTGGGTGGTGTGGTGATGGTGGTGGGGCTTGGTGTGGGTGGTGTAGTAATGGTGGTTGAACCTGTTGTTGTTTGTGTATTAATGAGGGTGGAACTTGGTGTCGTTGGTGTGGTGACGGTGTTGGGGCTCGGTGTGGGTGGTGTGGTGATGGTGGTGGGGCTTGGTGTGGGTGGTGTAGTAATGGTGGTTGAACCTGTTGTTTGTGTAGTAATGAGGGTGGAGCTTGGTGTCGTCGGTGCGGTGATGGTGGTAGAGCTGGGTGTGGGTGGTGTGGTGATGGCGGTGTAGCTTAGTGTGGGTGGTGTGGTGATAGCGGTGGAGCTGGGTGTGGGTGGTGTGGTGATGGTGGTGGAGCTTAGTGTGGGTGGTGTGGTGATGGTGGTGGGGCTTGGTGTGGGTGGTGTAGTAATGGTGGTTGAACCTGTTGTTGTTTGTGTATTAATGAGGGTGGAACTTGGTGTCGTTGGTGTGGTGACGGTGTTGGGGCTTGGTGTGGGTGGTGTGGTGATGGTGGTGGGGCTTGGTGTGGGTGGTGTAGTAATGGTGGTTGAACCTGTTGTTTGTGTAGTAATGAGGGTGGAGCTTGGTGTCGTCGGTGCGGTGATGGTGGTAGAGCTGGGTGTGGGTGGTGTGATGATGGTGGTGGAGCTGGGTGTGGGTGGTGTAGTGATGGTGGTGGGGCTTGGTGTGGGTGGTGTAGTAATGGTGGTGGGGCTTGGTGTGGGTGGTGTAGTAATGGTGGTTGAACCTGTTGTTGTTTGTGTAGTAATGAGGGTGGAGCTTGGTGTCGTTGGTGTGGTGATGGTGGTTAGATCTTGGTGTGGTGATGGTGGTAGATCTTGGTGTGGTGATGGTGGTAGAGCTTGGTGTGGTGATGGTGGTGGAGCTTAGTGTAGGTGGTGTGGTGATGGCGGTGGAGCTGGGTGTGGGTGGTGTAGTGATGGCGGTGGAGCTGGGTGTGGGTGGTGTAGTAGTGGTGGTTATAACCTGTTTGTGTAGTACTGAGGGTGGAGCTTGGTGTCGTTGGTGTGGTGACGGTGTTGGAGCTTAGTGTGGGTGGTGTGGTGATGGCGGTGGAACTGGGTGTAGGTGGTGTGGTGATGGTGGTGGAGCTGGGTGTGGGTGGTGTGGTGATGGTGGTGGGGCTTGGTGTGGGTGGTGTGGTGATGGTGGTGGGGCTTGGTGTGGGTGGTGTAGTAATGGTGGTTGAACCTGTTGTTTGTGTAGTAATGAGGGTGGAGCTTGGTGTCGTCGGTGCGGTGATGGTGGTAGAGCTGGGTGTGGGTGGTGTGGTGATGGCGGTGGAGCTTAGTGTGGGTGGTGTGGTGATAGCGGTGGAGCTGGGTGTGGGTGGTGTGGTGATGGTGGTGGAGCTTAGTGTGGGTGGTGTGGTGATGGTGGTGGGGCTTGGTGTGGGTGGTGTAGTAATGGTGGTTGAACCTGTTGTTGTTTGTGTATTAATGAGGGTGGAACTTGGTGTCGTTGGTGTGGTGACAGTGTTGGGGCTTGATGTGGGTGGTGTGGTGATGGTGGTGGGGCTTGGTGTGGGTGGTGTAGTAATGGTAGTTGAACCTTTTGTTTGTGTAGTAATGAAGGTGGAGCTTGGTGTCGTCGGTGCGGTGATGGTGGTAGAGCTGGGTGTGGGTGGTGTGATGATGGTGGTGGAGCTGGGTGTGGGTGGTGTAGTGATGGTGGTGGGGCTTGGTGTGGGTGGTGTAGTAATGGTGGTGGGGCTTGGTGTGGGTGGTGTAGTAATGGTGGTTGAACCTGTTGTTGTTTGTGTAGTAATGAGGGTGGAGCTTGGTGTCGTTGGTGTGGTGATGGTGTTGGGGCTTGGGGTGAGTGGTGTAGTAATGGTGGTTGAACCTGTTGTTGTTTGTGTATTAACGAGGGTGGAGCTTGGTGTCGTTGGTGTGGTGATGGTGTTGGGGCTTGGTGTGGGTGGTGTGGTGATGGTTGTGGAGCTTGGTGTGGTGATGGTGGTTGAACCTGCTGTTGTTTGTGTATTAATGAGGGTGGAGCTTGGTGTCGTTGGTGTGGTGATGGTGTTGGGGCTTGGTGTGGGTGGTGTGGTGATGGTTGTGGAGCTTGGTGTGGTGATGGTGGTTGAACCTGTTGTGCCTTCTGTAGTAATGAGGGTGGAGCTGGGTGTCGTTGGTGTGGTGATGGTGTTGAGGCTTGGTGTGGGTGGTGTGGTGATGGTTGTGGAGCTTGGTGTGGTGATGGTGGTTGAACCTGTTGTGCCTTCTGTAGTAATGAGGGTGGAGCTTGGTGTCGTTGGTGTGGTGATGGTGTTGAGGCTTGGTGTGGGTGGTGTGGTGATGGTGGTGGAGCTTGATGTTGGTGGTGTAGTAATGATGGTTGAACCTGTTGTTGTTTGTGTATTAATGAGGGTGGAACTTGGTGTCGTTGGTGTGGTGACGGTGTTGGGGCTCGGTGTGGGTGGTGTGGTGATGGTGGTGGGGCTTGGTGTGGATGGTGTGGTGATGGCGGTGGAGCTGGGTGTGGGTGGTGTAGTATCGGTGGTTGTACCTGTTTTTGTTGGCGTAGTAATGAGGGTGGAGCTTGGTGTCGTTTGTGTGGTGATGGTGTTGGGGCTTGGGGTGAGTGGTGTAGTAATGGTGGTTGAACCTGTTGTTGTTTGTGTATTAATGAGGGTGGAGCTTGGTGTCGTTGGTGTGGTGATGGTGTTGGGGCTTGGTGTGGGTGGTGTGGTGATGGATGTGGAGCTTGGTGTGGTGATGGTGGTTGAACTTGTTGTTGTTTGTGTATTAATGAGGGTGGAGCTTGGTCTCGTTGGTGTGGTGATGGTGTTGGGGGTTGGTGTGGGTGGTGTGGTGATGGTTGTGGAGCTTGGTGTGGTGATGGTGGTTGAACCTGTTGTGCCTTCTGTAGTAATGAGGGTGGAGCTGGGTGTCGTTGGTGTGGTGATGGTGTTGAGGCTTGGTGTGGGTGGTGTGGTGATGGTGGTGGAGCTTGATGTTGGTGGTGTAGTAATGATGGTTGAACCTGTTGTTGTTTGTGTATTAATGAGGGTGGAACTTGGTGTCGTTGGTGTGGTGACAGTGTTGGGGCTTGGTGTGGGTGGTGTGGTGATGGCGGTGGAGCTTAGTGTGGGTGGTGTGGTGATAGCGGTGGAGCTGGGTGTGGGTGGTGTGGTGATGGTGGTGGGGCTTGGTGTGGGTGGTGTAGTAATGGTGGTGGAGCTTTGTGTGGGTGGTGTGGTGATGGTGGTGGAGCTTTGTGTGGGTGGTGTGGTGATAGCGGTGGAGCTGGGTGTGGGTGGTGTGGTGATGGTGGTGGGGCTTGGTGTGGGTGGTGTAGTAGTGGTGGTTGAACCTGTTGTTGTTTGTGTAGTAAGGAGGGTGGAGCTTGGTGTCGTTAGTGTGGTGATGGTGGTAGAGCTTGGTGTGGTGATGGTGGTGGAGCTGGGTGTGGGTGGTGTGGTGATGGTGGTGGGGCTTGGTGAGATTGGTGTAGTAATGGTGGTTGAACCTGTTGTTGTTTGTGTATTAATGAGGGTGGAGCTTGGTGTCGTTGGTGTGGTGATGGTGTTGGGGCTTGGTGTGGGTGGTGTAGTAGTGGTGGTTGAACCTGTTGTTGTTTGTGTAGTAATGAGGGTGGAGCTTGGTGTCGTTAGTGTGTTGATGGTGGTAGAGCTTGGTGTGGTGATGGTGGTGGAGCTGGGTGTGGATGGTGTGGTGATGGTGGTGGGGCTTGGTGTGGGTGGTGTAGTAGTGGTGGTTGAACCTGTTGTTGTTTGTGTAGTAATGAGGGTGGAGCTTTGTGTCGTTGGTGTGGTGATGGTGTTGGGGCTTGGTGTGAGTGGTGTGGTGATGGTGGTTGAACCTGTTGTTTGTGTATTAATGAGGGTAGAGCTGGGTGTCGTTGGTGTGGTGATGGTGTTGAGGCTTAGTGTGGGTGGTGTTGTGATGGTGGTGGAGCTGGGTGTGGGTGGTGTTATGATGGTGGTGGGGCTTGGTGTGGGTGGTGTAGCAATGGTGGTTGAACCTGTTGTTGTTTGTGTAGTAATGAGGGTGGAGCTTGGTGTCGTTGGTGTGGTGATGGTGTTGGGGCTTGGTGTGGGTGGTGTAGTAGTGGTGGTTGAACCTGTTGTTGTTTGTGTAGTAATGAGGGTGGAGCTTGGTGTCGTTAGTGTGGTGATGGTGGTAGAGCTTGGTGTGGTGATGGTGGTGGAGCTGGGTGTGGGTGGTGTGGTGATGGTGGTGGGGCTTGGTGTGGGTGGTGTAGTAGTGGTGGTTGAACCTGTTGTTGTTTGTGTAGTAATGAGGGTGGAGCTTGGTGTCGTTAGTGTGGTGATGGTGTTGGGGCTTGGTGTGGGTGGTGTGGTGATGGTTGTGGAGCTGGGTGTGGGTGGTGTCATGATGGTGGTGGGGCTTGGTGTGGGTGGTGTAGTAGTGGTGGTTGAACCTGTTGTTGTTTGTGTAGTAATGAGGGTGGAGCTTGGTGTCGTTGGTGTGGTGATGGTGTTGGGGCTTGGGGTGAGTGGTGTAGTAATGGTAGTTGAACGTGTTGTTGTTTGTGTATTAATGAGGGTGGAGCTTGGTGTCGTTGGTGTGGTGATGGTGTTGGGGCTTGGTGTGGGTGGTGTGGTGATGGTTGTGGAGCTGGGTGTGGGTGGTGTCATGATGGTGGTGGGGCTTGTTGTGGGTGGTGTAGTAGTGGTGGTTGAACCTGTTGTTGTTTGTGTAGTAAGGAGGGTGGAGCTTGGTGTCGTTAGTGTGGTGATGGTGGTAGAGCTTGGTGTGGTGATGGTGGTGGAGATGGGTGTGGGTGGTGTAGTGATGGTGGTGGGGCTTGGTGTGGGTGGTGTAGTAGTGGTGGTTGAACCTGTTGTTGTTTGTGTAGTAATGAGGGTGGAGCTTGGTGTCGTTAGTGTGGTGATGGTGTTGGGGCTTGGTGTGGGTGGTGTGGTGATGGTTGTGGAGCTGGGTGTGGGTGGTGTCATGATGGTGGTGGGGCTTGGTGTGGGTGGTGTAGTAGTGGTGGTTGAACCTGTTGTTGTTTGTGTAGTAATGAGGGTGGAGCTTGGTGTCGTTGGTGTGGTGATGGTGTTGGGGCTTGGGGTGAGTGGTGTAGTAATGGTAGTTGAACGTGTTGTTGTTTGTGTATTAATGAGGGTGGAGCTTGGTGTCGTTGGTGTGGTGATGGTGTTGGGGCTTGGTGTGGGTGGTGTGGTGATGGTTGTGGAGCTGGGTGTGGGTGGTGTCATGATGGTGGTGGGGCTTGTTGTGGGTGGTGTAGTAGTGGTGGTTGAACCTGTTGTTGTTTGTGTAGTAAGGAGGGTGGAGCTTGGTGTCGTTAGTGTGGTGATGGTGGTAGAGCTTGGTGTGGTGATGGTGGTGGAGATGGGTGTGGGTGGTGTAGTGATGGTGGTGGGGCTTGGTGTGGGTGGTGTAGTAGTGGTGGTTGAACCTGTTGTTGTTTGTGTAGTAATGAGGGTGGAGCTTGGTGTCGTTAGTGTGGTGATGGTGTTGGGGCTTGGTGTGGGTGGTGTGGTGATGGTTGTGGAGCTGGGTATGGGTGGTGTCATGATGGTGGTGGGGCTTGGTGTGGGTGGTGTAGTAGTGGTGGTTGAACCTGTTGTTGTTTGTGTGGTGATGGTGGTGGAGCTTGGTGTCGTTAGTGTGGTGATGGTGTTGGGGCTTGGTGTGGGTGGTGTGGTGATGGTTGTGGAGCTGGGTATGGGTGGTGTCATGATGGTGGTGGGGCTTGGTGTGGGTGGTGTAGTAGTGGTGGTTGAACCTGTTGTTGTTTGTGTAGTAATGAGGGTGGAGCTTGGTGTCGTTGGTGTGGTGATGGTGTTGGGGCTTGGGGTGAGTGGTGTAGTAATGGTAGTTGAACGTGTTGTTGTTTGTGTATTAATGAGGGTGGAGCTTGGTGTCGTTGGTGTGGTGATGGTGTTGGGGCTTGGTGTGGGTGGTGTGGTGATGGTTGTGGAGCTGGGTGTGGGTGGTGTCATGATGGTGGTGGGGCTTGTTGTGGGTGGTGTAGTAGTGGTGGTTGAACCTGTTGTTGTTTGTGTAGTAAGGAGGGTGGAGCTTGGTGTCGTTAGTGTGGTGATGGTGGTAGAGCTTGGTGTGGTGATGGTGGTGGAGATGGGTGTGGGTGGTGTAGTGATGGTGGTGGGGCTTGGTGTGGGTGGTGTAGTAGTGGTGGTTGAACCTGTTGTTGTTTGTGTAGTAATGAGGGTGGAGCTTGGTGTCGTTGGTGTGGTGATGGTGTTGGGGCTTGGTGTGGGTGGTGTAGTAATGGTAGTTGAACCTGTTGTAGTTTGTGTATTAATGAGGGTGTAGCTTGGTGTGGGTGGTGTGGTGATGGTGGTGGAGCTTGGTGTGGGTGGTGTAGAACGTGGAGGACTCGTCCCAACGCTCACGATGACACATCGGAGCTCCGAAGTAAAGTTTGCTGATCTGAAGAGTTTATCAACACGGCTCATTTTCAGATTTAAACAGAATGAAATCGTCTTCTTACAATCCAGACAATGAATGAAGGATCAATGAATCATATATATATATATATATATATATATATATATATATATATATATATATATATATATATATATATTTTTTAACCCTCCCTCACTTCATAACACAGGATATGATGTCATATTCTGAATGAAGACATGTGACTGTTTGTGTAGACGTTGGCGGCTTTAGAGTGGAAGGTGACTCACTCTCCCAATGCCTTGACGACGAAACAGATGGGGTGGCTTTCTCCATCTTCGCTTTCAGCCGGCCTCCACCTCAGGGCGTAGCGGCCCGGTCCCCACGTGGTCTCCTCCACGTCGTGCGGCCCGCTGAACAGCAGCTCTGAAACCCTTTGAACAGACAAAGAAGAAACGTCTAAATCATCCGTTAAATGAAAACCATAAACTGCCTCAACGTGGACAGCGTCTCTTTTTTCACCAGGGAATTCTCCCCGATGGTTAACCTTCTTCTACGTTCGGCTTACGTGGAGACATTCGCCGTGGCGATGATGCTGATCTCCAGGGTTTGATTGACAGGGGTGTACAGCCGAGCTTGGTTTGCTGGGGTTGGGGGCAGAGAACTTGGGCAGATAGACTCCCTCTGTGCAGTCCGGCACCGCAGGATCCACTGGAACCATCGAGTACACGTTTTGTCAAATGAAAGTTGTTTTGGTACCATCACTGTGCAGTACAC
Organism: Apeltes quadracus; assembly: GCA_021346845.1. Classification (NCBI taxonomy): domain Eukaryota; kingdom Metazoa; phylum Chordata; class Actinopteri; order Perciformes; family Gasterosteidae; genus Apeltes; species Apeltes quadracus. The sequence continues at coordinate 1,570,308 of CM037923.1, read as the reverse complement.
AAGAAGTATTACCAATAAAAGCAAACTGGATCGGCAGTTTGCTGATGGCGGCGTTTGCCTCTAAGGTCGTCACGGACCCGTTGTGTTGAGTCACGGTGAAGGTCTGCCTGGTGAAGTCCTCCATCACCATCTGGACCGCGTACGCGCCCACGCTCACGTTACTGGTCACACCGAACTCCAGAGTGCAGGACTGCAAGAGGTCCAAAGGGGACATCACGTCAAAATACCTTATACCGATGATATTATAAAACTATTAAATAGTGTGTTTGGTTATTTCCACTTTATTCTACTTTAGGGTATTGTACTTTTTTACTGTACTATATGAAGTTAAATAATATAAAATGTTATGCTAATTAGAACATTTGTGTGACATCTTTATTCCTTTCGTATCTCCAGACGTGTTGATGGTTTTGATGAACTGAGGGATAAATGGTTCCTTTACATGTTAGAATCTACATGTTAGAAGTACTTTGACTGCACTTAAGGATCTGATCCGATGGGATTGGACTACAAAGGTCATCAGTGTCTGTTGACTCACTGAGGAGAGGCGGAGAACGGAGGGCGGTGTGCAGTGCTGACACTCTTCCTGCGTCTGGTCTCCATATCTGCATCGGACCTCGTCGCCATCGGGGTCGAACGCCATCAGGTGGAAGGATCTCTGGCAGTTTGAAGGAACTCTGAGGGAAGGAAACATGGTGCAGTTTCCATGTGAGGCTCGAAGCAGGAGGCCAATCTCTACAGTCTACACAAAGGTGTCTTCTAGTCGTCAATATACATAATATACATAATATAGTGATGGAATTAGATACTTCATGTAACCCGACTCGCTTCGTCCTCAACGACTGCAACAGGAAGTCTCTGCGGACGTCTTTATGAACTGAGCTTGAAGGAGTGCGTAATTACCTCAGAGTGGGCAGGATGGTGGTTTGGGGGGACGAGTTGATTCGGCCTGTGTCCGACCGGCTCATCAGATTCACCAACGTAAGAGCTCTCCAAAGAACAACACCGTTTTTGTTACTGATCCAGTTACCGCTGTCCAACCTGCAGAAGTTATGGGAAAGTTTGCTTTTACGAAGGTGTTCCAGGTGTGTAGAGGCCCCTTCATAACTCTGTGTGCTTGTGAATCTCTATTTCACATGATGACACCAGCAGCAGCCCTGATTGTTTGAATAATGCTGTATTGTGTTGTTAGGATGCCACATCGATTGGACATTAATGAATCAATAATCCATCCAATGATCGTAGCAGAGTTAACTTCCTCTTTAGAACGGGCGATCTGGGCCTCCCTCCGCCTCAGACTGTCAGTGTGTGATACTCATGACGGACTGTGTGTGCAGCACCTTTTGTTTTTTGGCATGTGGCCACTGGGCCACATGCCAAAAAACCCTTGCATTATACTTCCTCTATTGCATGATTATAGGCACATGTTTGTTTGCATTCCCTACAGTTGGTTTGTACTGATTACGGTAAGTTTCCTCTGTGTATAATTGGCTTTATTAGTCCAATTGTCTGAATCCTTTGTGAGTTTTGTGGCCGTTGGTTGTGGGTTTGCCTCTACTTGCCTACGTGTGACCCGCCTGCTTTCTGGTAACAGGATTCCCGCATTGACTCCCTGAGCTCCACGACTCTGCACGCCTTTTCAGTCTTTGGGTGCGGCATCATTACCAAAACAAGTTCATCGAATGCTTTCTGTTCTTTTCCAGGCCTGGAAGTATCCACTTTAAAAAGAGCAATCCTTGTGCTTCACTCACAGCAACTGAAACGTGGCGTTGCCGACGACCTGGCGTGTCATGGTTCCCTCTCTCTGGCACCAGTCTCCGCCGCTCTCCTGGTCCACCACGTTCAGCACCTGGTGACTCACGTTTCCACAGTTCCCGCTGATGCACCTCCACGAGTCAACGTGTGAGCAGCTGTGGAAGTTTAGCTTGTAGCGGAGGACCACCTGCGGTGTGACAGAGAAGACCACCGCCATGGAAAAAATGTTCATTCTTACATTTCTCTTGTCCAATTCTAAGCCGATAATATTGGCTGAAAGGGGGGGGTTTACGTACCTTGATGGATCCAGCTGCGTCAGGGGTTTTAGGGTAGTAAGTCATCACTGTCCCCAAAAAATGAGACGCCTGGGAAGCACCGACCAGCAGCAACAGCACAGAGAGCGACATAGTGGATGTGTTGGTCTCTCAAAAGACACAAAGACAGCAGGTTTTTATCCTCTCTCTCTCTCTCCCTCTCCCAGGAACACCCAGGACACTGGTATGAGGATATGTTTTGTGTACGAGATCATAATTGTCAAATGGAATGCTGTTGCGTCCATTAATGAGTCAACTCAGATTAGCCCGGAACAGGATGATGGCTCCTTTCATTTGATTGGACGTGATGCGGATGGAGAGATGAACTTTGTTGTAAAATGAACAAACTGACTGACTGAGATGGAGAACTGAATTTGTTCATTCTGACTTCAGGTTGTGTGGTCAAAGGGGCGAAAAGCTGCGTTTTCAATCCTGTGGGTGTAAAGAGATCGATGCGTGTAAGAGATGTGTGTTTGTGTGTACACATACAGTGTCACTCGGAAGTTTCAATTCAATTGAAGGACTAAAGACGAATGAATTTCTCCTCCAACTAAGTGGAACAAAATTGCGTGCAAAGTCGCTTTGGACTTCCTGTTCCTTTTTTCTGAAGCAAACTGTCCTGACTTCCAGTAAAGCGCTGTGACACAATGCGTCTCTCTGTCAGAGGGAGAAGGGCAGGTCCACAGAGTCCGTTACCGTAGTAATGTGTTATTGTCTCGCAGTGACCGATCCACTTCTTTGTGCCGCAAACAGAAGACGGGCGAAACAAAAGCAATACGGACGCAGTGAGAACAAGAAATATAATCCACAAAATCCAGTTGCGTTGAGGTGTTCAGGGTCTCGTTCCCATCCGCTGTGAAGACATCAAAACGGCCTGAAAGGTTCTCACCTCCGAGCTTTGACCCCATCGGAAACAATTCCACCCTCCCCTTTCGATCGTGAACCAACTCGTATCTCAAGTCATTTACCAGCGTTGCTCTTTGGGGGGCGGCGAGAAGCCGGTCCGGAAAAGGTTGAATACTTTTCATCTTTTCAAAGAGTACTCATGTGATATACTTTTTAATGGCAATGTAACAATCAGCGTGGACCCAAATGCACGACACCAGACTTCGGACCCTGTTTGACCCTTTATTACAAGTCTCAGACAACAAGCAGGATCTCCACGGGACGGAAGGGCAGGTCGGTTCACGGGCGCTCGGGCTCGTGGGGTAAACGGGGGCAGGCAGGGTCGGTAGCAGGAAATCCGTCAGGGGGCAAAACACCGGGGGGTCTGACATGGGACGAAAGAACAATCTGGCAGTGACAGAGTGAGTGGGTGGGGCTTAAATGCTGAGGGCCGTGAGTAGGGTGGCAGGTGCGTGTGGTTGGCTGGCGAGGTGAATGTGCCAAGCAGGTGAACTGAATAAACTGATTAGGTGGAGTGAGGAGGCTGTGGATCAGAACTGTGGCAGGCAACTGTTTTGACGCTCAAAGATCAATATAGATCCATATTTCTTTCAGCCAAAGCAAACTCTCTTAGGTTCTCTTCATCGGCCTGATCTGCCTTCTGGCACTGAGTGACATTTGATGTGAGGAATTGAAATGTTAATTCAATATTTGAACAGTTTGTGGGCCCGAGGCGATGTCACTCAGATCTGTACTCGAGTCTCATCGTCTGAAGGGAGAGAGACAGACTCTGTGAAGTCTGTAGATTAAAGGGGGCCCTTTTATTAACTGGGCCAAACTGTGCTTCCACAAAGCGAACACACGCTGTGAGTGGGACATGCACTCACCATCAATTGTTTATTGCAAGTTAGCACTTTTATCCAATTTCCACGTGTGAAATTGTTGCTGAAACGATCAGTCACTGAGGACGGAACCTCAAGTTTGGTTTAACAACTTAAACAAGTTTCTGTCAGTCAGTTACGCCTGAAGGCTTTGTGAGTGTTTGCTCTGACAGCGAACGATGTGGAACTGATCCATTTGATGACGCTGGGCGTTGACATGTCCCCGGGGCGTCACGGTGGCGTTTAAGAGTCGGAGGAAGATCCACCTGGAAGTCAGACAGCGGAGCAGCAGGAGGCCAGAAGACATCTGCAGTGAGCTTCCTCTTCTCTTGTTTTGGGCATCAGAACCAGGTGATTCTGAACTCTGTCCTCTGCAGCTGAAGACGTGTCCACGGGAGACGCTGCCGTTAAATGACTTAAATACTTGAAACAGTTTTAATCAGGGTTGCTGCAAACGTCCTGAGCTTCTTTTGGCTTCACGGTGTGTTTCTCTGTAGAGTGATCACATCTTTGCATTAAAGGTGGTCTTCACCATGGAGACGCTGACTGTGGCTGCCCTTCTTTGTGCACTGACGTCTCTGACTAGCGCTGCTGGTGAGTATTGGATGTAGTAACTGGTACATATCCAGTTATTGTCTTTGAATAGATCAGCAATAAATTGTTTTGCATTGCATAATAGTATTAACCGGCAGTAATCTGAATGAAGACAGGACTCCACATTACCGACAAAACTTTCTCTCATCAGAGCGTCACCTGGCTAAGAGGTCTGTCTCTTGTCCCGGAGGTAGGACTGAGAAAGATGATCGCTCTCTGATGACTTGGGCTGAAGCCGAGGTAATGCTGGTGGCTCTGATGGGATTGTGCAGATGACTCAATCGTTTTTCTACATGTTAAAGACGGACATGAAGTCACAGCCAAATTAACTTCAACAAGAAAACATTCTTTGGATGGAAGAGAAATAAACGTCTACTAGATATCTGTACACGGGGTCAGAGGATTCAGCGACTCTTTAACAACAAATATACAACACTGATTCTAGCAAAACTCAACATTACTCAATAGATATCCACTCATCTCATAATGAATCACTGATGGTTTAAATCCTCCCTACAACTGTCTGTCTCCTCTTGTGTAAAAATGCTGTGTTGACCTGGCTGGACACCTGGTGTCCCTTCAGAAGCCGCTGGAATACTACCACATTGAGAAAGTGATCCTGAACAACAGGACTCGGCCTGGTCCAACACGGGTCGGAGGGTCTGATGAACTAGAGGTGTTGTATTCTCCATTCCTCAGTTAAAAATATAGCACCTAAAATATATATTATATTTTTTTACAATTCATTATAAATCTGCTTTATTTACTCTTTGCGTATTATTACATTTTCCTTATTTCACCTTGTATTATATCTGTATGTTTTGGTGTTTTCCTCCAGGCGTCCTGGAGCGAGTGGAGACCTAGAATGGCAACCAGCATCGCCTTCGAGTCACTTTTGAAGGTAAAGGAGCACAGGGCTTCTTGTCAGAGTGAAGGTGGACAAATAGTCCATTTTATATCTTATAACCGTCGACCACAGAACGACTCTTTGGGCCACGCCTCACATCCACTTTGTACTTGCTGGTGGTTCTGTTTAGTCCTGGAACTATTTTTTCCTCTCAGATCATGTGATGGTATCATATCAGTGTGACATCAGGTGCGTTCGGACAACGGTTTGATTGGTTTGTGTCTTTGTGTCTTTGTACTTCCATGTCAGAAGGCCTGGGATGCCGTGCAGTGCTCCAATGAACTTGCGTCCGTCTGTGCCAAGTGAGCCTGATCCCTGGACTCAAAGGCTTTAAAGCTGAAATCTGATTTCATTCATATCTGTACTTTCTATCGCTGTAACGCTACTTAAGGAACGATTCGACAAGTGACGTGAGCTGGATGGTGTTTGAGGCCTTGAGCCTCAACAAGAGTGGTTCATGGAGAGAACGCTTATAGCACGAGCTCACATAGATTCTACATGAATAAGCTTTCTTTCTTTATGCATTAATAAAAAGCTCAAGCATTGAAACCAGCTGGTCCGTCATTAATCTAGACACATCTTTATGCACCTCAAACACTTCCACCTACGATGAATCATGTTTCCTCATCTTTCAGGTCAGCATAATGCTGCATCGTCCTCATCGCGCTTAGCAAGCTTCTGTTTGAACGACCCGAGTTTGACATTTTAGCGACCAGCAAGTCTCGCGGTTTTGCAACAGGAAGTGACCAAATTAGGACTGAGGAGGAGGGGCTTACAGAGTCCTTATACGACGCTCATGACCAGCTGTCAATCAGCGTGTAGCCCCGCCCTGAAGCCTCCCCTGCTTGATGGCCTGTGAGACTCTACGTGCACCGTCTCATGCCATGTTCTTACCTCAGGTCATTTGTTAACTGTTTTATTGTGGGATCTAGTTTTTCCTTTGACCCGTTCTGCTCCTCATCATGTTCTTCCTCTGTTTGCTCAAATAGTTATTGTTGGTCATATATGTTTAAGCAGTTTTAATAGATGTAGATAATACATGTACGCTACAGACCTTTATCATTTTAAATACTTGATTCTCTAAAGGCTTGAAGCTTTCCACACGCAGAGATGTCTTATCACATGAAGGTGAACCAATGCATTGGTTGGATCTAAAAGCACAAGAATAACACGGTCACCAGAGTCAGTAGCTATAAAGATATCATTAAAAGAGCCGTTTCCGTGCTGTGTAGGGCTTTAAAGCCGACTGAAAAACCAATAATTGGATGTGCACAATCTTCTCCAGGATCTTTGAAAGGAAAGGCAATTTGGAAATAGGCCTGAAATGAACAAGAATTGACGGGTCAAGAGCAGGTGTTTTGATCAGAGGTTGAACTACAGCATTTTAAAATTTCAGGGTCCACACCTGAAGTCAGACTGCTATTAAGTTCAACAGCAGATGGTCCTACAGTGGGACAAGCCTCCCTAAAGAGTCGAGGGGGGACAGCATCATTCGGAGAACCCGAGGGCTTCAACTGACCAACAACCTCCTCTAAAAAGGAGAAAGTCACCGGCTCAAAATGATCAAAGACAGCCGAGCAGGGGACAGAGATAGAAGGGTCTGAAGCTGAAGCTGATAGAACTGACCTTATCAATAAAAAAGCAGAGCAGCGGATGCCCCCATACAGGCATTCTGCGGGGCTTTTACAAGTGATTCAATTGTGTTAAACAAAACACGAGGCTTGTGACAATTTGCCAGAATAATATCTGAGAAATGACTTATTTTGGCAACAGTTTCCTGGCAATGACGCCAGCAATCCCTTAACATTTGAATAGAGACCTGCAGTGTGTCCTCCTTCCACTGGCGCTCGGCTCTCCGGCACTCGCGTCTGGCAGCAGGAGTCATGTCAATTAGTCAGGGCTCAGATTTAGTTTTAGGCTGCCTGGATTTTAATGGAGCCACAGTGTCTAAAACAGTTTGGCAGGTGGAGTGAAACCATGAGCTCAGCTCTTGTGTGTGCAGTACGGACTCAGGAGTGATGGAGTTATGACTGAACCGAGAACTGAGCGGCAGCAGACGGGTTAATCATACGACAGCGCCGTGCGGTACACAGCATATATTCATTATATATATAAAGCTTAATGATGTAAAGATCATTATACTATGCTCAGGAAACATATTTAGCAAACAGGAAACCAATTCATTGTTGGCTGAAATTACATTTAGCTGACGCTTTTATCCAAAGCGACTTACATTTCCTTTTTTACCCATGGCTTATACATTTTTCCCAGGTAGCAAATAGGAGTCAGCTATCTTGCGCAAGGACACTTCGACTTGGCACAAGGGGCAGCCGGGATTCAAACCAGCAACCTTGCGGCTCCCAGAAGCCTCTGTGCTCCATGCGCCACCAACATCACTCAGATCCGTTACTCGTCAGGGATCAATTCCAGGCGGCTGCTACGTTAACTGTTAAACTCTACTTCTTTTAAATACGTTTAATTATTCATTTATGCTCTGGGTGTTTGCACTTTACGGATATAAAAATACAAAAGAGAAAAATGTACCTCTCCTGCCAAATCTGTTATGTTGACAAGAAATAATAAAATGTGAGCATCTCGCATGTTTTTATGGATTAGTACTTTTAATCACTGAAAGAGTCTAAATTGTAGGATACTAATGAGCAGATTCCCAGAGATTAATGACAGGACCAGCTGGTTTCAATGCTTGAGCTTTTTATTAATGCATAAAGAAAGAAAGCTTATTCATGTAGAATCTATGTGAGCTCGTGCTATAAGCATTCTCTCCATGAACCACTCTTGTTGAGGCTCAAGGCCTCAAACACCATCCAGCTCACGTCACTTGTCGAATCGTTCCTTAAGTAGCGTTACAGCGATAGAAAGAAAAGTACAGATATGAATGAAATCAGATTTCAGCTTTAAAGCCTTTGAGTCCAGGGATCAGGCTCACTTGGCACAGATGGACGGAAGTTTAAGGGAGCAGCTCAGGTCATTCCACTCCAGCTTATCTGGAAGTACAAAGACACAAAGACACAAACCAATCAAACCGTTGTCCGAACGCACCTGATGTCAGAAAGGCGTCCTTTCCTAAGATACACATGTTATATGTCATAGCTGAGCTTGTTTATTTGGTTTCTCTTTAATTGTTTCTCACTCAAAAAGTGAAAAGGGTTCCAGGACTAAACAGAACCAGCAAGTACGAAGTGGCTGTGAGGAGTAGTTCCATGTTCTAAAATATTCTATGTTCCCTTTCCAAAGTCAACCTCTTATCAGCAGCTTCACTTGTACTTGTGTTCTTTTACCTCCATAGTTCATTTCGGATGCAATGCTGGTTGCCGTTTAAGTTGTTCGGCTTTCCACAGGCCCAGTTGGAGTAGTCGAAAGGAGTCCCGTCACTCCAGAGCCAGCTGATTCGACTGGAGGAAAAAATAGGATTGAGTATGAAATAGTTTGTACAATACAAGGTGAATAAGGACCAAATGCAAATAATGCATAATACCTGTTGGCATCTAGAGCCTCCAATCCATGCACGTTGATGCTTGAGATTGGCATTGTAGACCAGACTCTGGATGGTGTAGTACTCTCCGGGCTTGTGAACGGATGCGAGGTGCCCACCCAGGGAAACACAGTTTCTCTACAGGAGACAGACAGACAGAACCGTGAATTTACAACCAGTGATTCAATATGACAAAAGTGGATTTCTATCGAGTGGATGTCGGGTTTTGCTGCATCTCAGGGTTGCTGGTTTAGAATCAGTGTTATATATTTAGTGTTAAAGAGTAACTGGACATGTAAAATGACAAGAGTCTGAATCCTCTGACCCTGTATAAAGACATCTGGTAAAGAGCCAAAGAATGTTTCCATTGTTGATGTTGATTTCACGTCTGTTTTTAACATGTAGAAAAACTACTGAGTCATCTGCATACATCCCATCAGAGCCACCAGCATTACCTCGGCTTCAGTCCAAGTCAAAAGTGTTGAAATGTAGAGGATCTGCCGGTTGTTGCATTGAGTCCACTCTGGGCCACAGATGGCAATACGAGGCTCAGCTGAGAGAAATAAAGTTTTGTCAGTAATGTGGGGTCAATAAAGCCTTACGTCACTACACAACAAAGTGAATCCAAAAGGTATCGATGAAGCATCTCAGTAGTGAAACTGTAAAACGACTCACCTGCTGCTTCCTGTCCAGGCATTTCCTCTGGGAGCGCTGGGAAGTTGGGCGTTGCAGTTATTGGCCTGGATCATTGCTATTCAAAGACAATAACTGGATACGCACCAGCTAGCACATCTAATACTCACCAGCAGCGCTAGTCAGAGACATCACGGCACAAAGCAGGGCAGCCACGGTCAGCGTCTCCATGGTGAAGGCAATGAGATGATGTAGATGCTGAAGATGAAGACCACCTTTAAGACAAACACATGATCACTCTACAGAGAAACACACCGTAAAGACAAAGGAGGCTCAGGACGTTTGCAGCAACCCTGATACTCACGTCTGTAGCTTCAGCCGTCCTGTGATGAGCTGCAGGACGCGAGGAGGAGGACATAAATACGCTGCGTTATCTCCTCATCGCTCACAGAAGAGGGAAGTGAGGACAGATGTGTGGCGCAAACATTATCAGTTATGATCGGACACATTCAGAGGTCAACCTTTACTGGGACGGACTTCTGTGCTCTCTTCCTGGTGTCACCATTGCACTCTGACTCGCTGATTATATTTGGTGGCTTTTTAAAAGTATTTAAAGTCATCTAAAGGTGTGCATCACCTGTGGACCCGTCTTCAGCAGCAGTTAACATGCAGAAAGCTAGAAAGGCTCCTATGCCCCCCCCCTCGTTTCAAACCCCCCCTTTGGCTCGGGCATTTCTGTGGGGGGGTTTGCTCCTTCGTGGCTCGTCCCCCACAGACCAAAGACATGCAGCTTGTGGTTCATTCTTACGTGGATGAGAGCCATTGGGATCATATTGTGAATCCATGTGGTTTCCTGGTGTGCGCTGCAGTCGGACATTGTGGGATTAAAGACACTGTTACTTTGTTGTGTCTCATTTATCATCCCGACTGGGTCTTCAGATACTTTACCAAAAGCCATGCAGACAGTTTGATGACTCTTTCTCCGTAGCATGTTTGTATCGTCTCAGGGTGTGTGTGGACGTGCGATGGTGTCCCACAATAAGAAGACTGTTCATACTCCAACGTGTAGGATGCGTAGCGCTTTGTTCAGTAGCAACTATCACCCCAACTGAGTCTTCAGACCCCTGCAGGTAGAACACGTATCAAGTCGTGCTGCTGGGGACATTTTCACATGGTTCTGATTCGTGGAAAAGCTTCAGGAAGACGGATGGACTGGATTCCTGTTCTCCATCGTTTGGGAGCCTGCTTTTGCTCCCAGATGTCCTCTGTGGTCACATGATTCTCTGGTCTCGGTGTGTGTGTGGACATCAGATGGTGTGTCTCAATTTATATTGAGAAACCTTTTCTTCTAATAACTGTGACTGGCTGATGGTGTTGGAGATAAAGTGATAGCTCATGAAATCGTACCTCAACTTCTCTGATGAAATCATCAACTTCTTCTAAATGTTCTGAGGCAATGAGATACAAGACTGTTGGTCAATCAACAGCCATCTGGAGGTCATGATGGGAATCTTTTACTTCAGCAGAGCTCTGTCTACATTTGATGAAGACAATGCTGAAGCATACAGATGACTTGAAGTCAATGTTTTCCATATTGAACAAAGCTCAACAGATCCATAAGTTAGTTTAAACTCTTCCTCCCTCCAGAAAAAAGGCCGTGTTGGGAAACCCGGGAAACGCACAGCTTGTTCAGCTTGTCTCCCTGACTTAGTTTACGTCAAAGCTTTATTTATTAGCGTTGCTCTGGAGGACCATTGTTTTTTGGGGGCGGTGGGAAAACAATGACAGCACATGTGTTCCATTACTACTGTCGCCTGCTGTGACACACGGTACTGTGCTGTCCCTTGAGAAACAGTCGTATTCAAACAGTGTCCCGTTTCATCCTCCATGAATGAAAGCTTGTTGTCACTACGTTAAATAATGTGTAATATACTCAGGGTGCGATTTGTGGGGGGGATGGGCGTATTTCCTCCCCTCTGGTTTTCCTATCCCCCCCTCTGCTAAATTATTTTTATCGCCGGGGGGGACAGGGATTCCCCCCCTTGATAGCGATGAATGTAACTTAACTGCTCGCCTACTTAAACTCTTGGAATCTATCGATCTTCAGTGTGGATCCATCAGCGCAGCTGTTCAGCAGCTTCTGGCAGACGGCACATATTTCTGAACGTCATCCAACACAAACACATTTGGTTCCCTACGCGCAGCGCGTGATGTGCGTGTGCGGATGCAAATGCGCGATCATGTGGACGCGCGCGGGTCGACAGCGGGAGTAGGCTGGTCTGAGTCTACCATTGATAACCTTCTCCCTGGATTAAGCCTTATACCTCATTACACCTCGTGCAAATGAATTGAAACTTGTTAGTTAATCTCTTACAACATGTTGTTCACCGTTTTTGTCAATACAGAAAACCCTTTTATTCATAATTTCATTCACTCATCGCAATTCCTTGACTATTAATTCATTGTTTCATAATATTTTTTTTTAAAGACGGGATGGTGTTTGGATCATATTTTTATATATAAGCCCCTTTAGGCCTCGATATAATCGGTCAGGGGATCGAGATGACTCCCCCAACATGCTGCAGTTTCCCCAATCTCCATCATCCTGTTGAGATTCCTGTTGGTTCAAATTAGTTCTTCATGGTAGCCTCCAGCCGACGCTGCTGTAATCCTCCAATACCAAATATTAGAGGCACCCAAACAGAGCGAGGAGCGATGCAGCCACTTAGATCAAAATAAACCGTAACTCTTTCACTCGCTGAACAGTGATTCCAGCATTCTGCTCAGAGGATGTGTGCGCATTTATTTGTTTAATTTGTAGATGATACTCACCCAATGGGGCGTGTGTTGTGTTGACCCGTCACTGGGGTCCACCTCGCCCCCCCTGCTTTTGATCTTCCCTCCTCCCTCGCGGGTGTGAGGCCTCCCTTCTCGGCTCCAACGTCCACGTTGCCGTGGTGATCACACACAATGTTCTTAGCTGGTGTGTTTCAAAAGTCTCTGCCCATCAATGTTTCTTCTTCTTTCTTCGTCCCTGGTGCAGCTTCTCTTCCCTGCTCTCGTCAGGGCTCTTACTTTGTCGGCTTGGAATCGTTTGTGCTGATAAGAACGTCTTTGGTTGTTCAATTTCATGACAACGTCCAAAAGAGTAAACGTTCTTTTTAATTCTGTGGATGTTCTCCACATACACATGTGTACACATACACAATCACAATGTTCAAATACACATGAACAATCATCATCAGCTTATTCTCTTTTTCTTTTTTCTTTCTGCTCCGCAGCCCTGTTGCTGCTGGACTAAACAGATTAGTTTTGGCTCAGGAATAATGTACTGGTACTTGTTGCTTACCAGTCGCTGTCCGATCTGGTGCAGCCGCCTGTAGCTGGATGCTGCAGTTCTGGCTCAACGCTTTGTTCACTGCAGACACGAGGTCTGGGCTCTGGCTCTGTGGGACCAGGGCTGTGGTTTGTGATGGGGACTGAGGAGGTGGAGGAGGATGTGACGGGTGGATGAAGGCTGGAGGGAGTCGGAGGAAAGACAGGCAGAGGAGGCTTCGTCTCCCGTATATCACTTCTTAAAATGAAAAAAACAAATCAGGAGAAATAATCACAAGTTATCACATCTCTCGTTTTTCATCTCTTCTTACTTCCTCGTTGCGCACCTGCGCCTCTTCAACATAAAACCCATTTCCTTCGCCACCTTCCATCAACCACATTGGTCTTCCCGTTCCCTTAAATGCTAAACATTTCCAACTTCCCCTTTCAAACCCCATCTGTCGTCCACTGTCATAACTTCCATCTTTTGCTGCTGAGTGAACCCATTCTATATTATTATGTGTATTATTATTATTATCTCTTAGCGCTTTTATCTAAACTTATTTTCCCGGACTGATTTCAGTTAATAGAAACCTGCTTTTGTTTTTCCTGCTAACAGGAACTCTCGACTGTTATTTGTTTCAGTAGCACCGAGTGAGAAAGTGGCTTTTTTTTTATTTTATTTTTTTAATTTTTTTTATTTTTTTAGAGGGGATGAAAACTTAAAAAACACCAGTCCGGTTTTTCTAGCAAAACGGATGTCGTCACTCTCCTCCAACTCAAGCGGATCCTGGCCTCACAAAACCAAACTGCTCCTGTAACGGCCCCTCCAGGGCAGATGCCTTTGAGAAGAGTCTCAGACTCCCTGAGCACAGTTTCAGGTCCAAACCTTGAGAGGAAGAAGAGTTCTTAAGATCCGGCTCGAAGGACCAATTGTGGTAGAAAAAGAGAAGACACGTCTGCCACCCGATTTCTGACCTTTTTTTATTTTATTTTTTATCCGCCCCTTGGTGATGGCCGATGGGCCTATTTTCGAATTATTTTCCTGAAAACTTTGCATGTGTGTGTTTGAGTGAAAGCTTTTGTTTAACATGTTGATGCAAAAAGAGCTTTATTAAAACAAACAATTATATACAAAGCGAGGATCTGCGCACACATGAGTAGAGGATGATCCAAAAACTACAACTGTCCGTTTGCCTCCTCGGGGTTGTAGGTAACGTGCGGCGTTCTTTCCGAGGCAGGTCCGTTGCGCAGACGCACATTGTGCGTGGCTCTGTACTTTGGAGTCGCCTCTCACCGGGACTGCAGCTTCGCACAGAGTTCAGAGAGCTCCGTCCTACGAAATGACGGCGACCGTACAATCCACCCAGAGACCCCGCCAACATGCCCTCTTCTTCGGCAGACATGAGGTCTCCGCTGGCGGACTTCCAGAGTTCCACCGCGTCATCTGCGAGCACACGCTAGTCTCCATTCCAGCAGCTGTAAAAAACACAACAATGAATCAATACTGTGCGATGCGTATGGACACAACACATCTATCAATGCTCGTGAAAAATAGTAACCAAATAAACTCTTACCCGCTTTCTTCTCGCGCGGAACTCTTCGCTCTTCCGCCCGCAGTGAGTTTTTCTGGCGCGGTTTACCTGAAGCTCCGACGTGCCGTCTCGTAATACGTCTTACAGGCGGCTGTAAAAACAATTAAATGGAAGTGGTATGAATAAAAATCAACACGCAAGTCACCGTAACATTAAACGAGGAAGGAGAAACAGTAAAAAAAAGTCACTTACAGATGTTGCTCCGAGCAAATAGGAGGTCAGCGCCTCATTGTGAGGAGAAACTAGTCTGTGAAAAGAAAATGTACAGTTATGATCGGTATCTATTCTATGGTATCTATTTCCTTATACCGCAGAATGAAAGCATGCTCTTTAAATCTTATACACTACAAAAATACACTTCAATAAAGCGGGTTCTGCTCACTAGTTATTTTGTAAGGCTACTCTTAGCTTTGGTTTTAGGCTAAGCTACTTTTAGCTTAGCTAGCAGTCATCAAACATATTCTTACCTTGGGATTTCATGCGGCCGTCTCCTCTTCTTGAGTCAGTCTCTCCCGCTCGTTCATATCGGCAGGATGGTGATTCAGCTGACGGACAGTCCGCTGATAGCAAACAGCAGTTTCTTCTCGACTGGCTGAAAGTTGTTGATTCGCGTCCAAGAGGAGCTGAACGCGAGTTGAACGTCCGGATCCTCCAATCAGATACGAGGTCATTGTTACATGGAAGGACTCGCGAGACCAGACCGCGGTGCCTGTGAAGCACCATGTCTGCGAGATGTAGTGGTTAATACGTCCTCTGTGCATTTAAGTAAGACTAAAGAAAAGGTCACTGTATTCCTGCCACTATGCACATTAGTTGAGCTCTAGGAGAATGTGATCTCTGCAGAGCCTTCATTCTCATTCTAATGTTTGCATGGAATGGTCATTTTACCTAGCTGATTCAGATTGAGGCATTTTCATTTACATGTCAAAGCCTCCCCTAGAATTATGAGGAGGGGGGTCATGGGGGGCCAACTGCCAAGGGAGGCCCACGTCAATTTCCAACAATTTACGGCAGTTTTCGGCTTTGCCCGCAAATTGCCAAAAATTGCCGTAAACCTGAAATTCCACAACAATTTACGGTGCCGGAAATTGTCGGAAATCCCACTTTTCATGCAGTGCTGATGTTCATGAGAGCTTGTTGTTGCTCCGGTGTGTGTGTGTGTGTGTGTGTGTGTGTGTGTGTGTGTCCACTTCCCTCATCATGTGAGGTCTCAGCATGGACGCCGTCTCCCCCTCACATGCAGCCTGCTGCTCCCTCTCCTCACGTCACCCAGGTCGTGTGTTGAGCCTGGTTCTTCCTGCGGGTCGGCGTGTCTTGGTGCAGTCTTGGCGAACATGTGCCCTCCAATCACATTCATTCCATCCAAAACATTTAAACGCTTTAATTTGTTTCTCAATCTCCTCCAAGTCTTTGCCTTCTATCACCTTCAGTTTTTATACCCTTTTTTCTTCCTCTCAGTCAGTTCATAACATGTCCAGTTTTATTCTACTGAGAGAACCATTTGCAGGGAACCCAAAATCTTTTGTCCACTTGGGCAAATACTCCAGAGATTGATCTCCATGTTTCCGTCTCATCAGATCCACAATGGGCCCCTCCGGAGGACTCATTTCCTGTTTACCCTGCGCACCACCCATTCTTTCGTGGTGAAGTATACTTATTCCTTTTAAAAATAGCCGTCACTATAAGTCTCGTTTCTCTTTTACCTTGGTAAAAACAAGTTAAAACTGTTCGTGAGACAAGCTCACGAAGCTGAGGCCCTGTATGGCCTCAGCTTGCAAGCGACGGTTCCAAAAACACGTTTATTTCTGCCTTACCAGCCGGCTCAGACCGATCAGCTCCATTAGATAACTGAAGGGCATTTTTTAACGTTAGCTCTCAGCAATTGGAAATAACGTCTGTTGACTAGCAAGCACAAAGTAGTGTTGTGTTCATCATGTGCAGTTAGCTAACGTTAAGATAACACTGCATTGTGTTAATGGCGCATCCATCCATCCATCTTCTAGCCGCTCATCCTGTTCACAGGGTCGTGGGGGGGGCGGAGTCAATCCCAGACAACCTCGGGCAAGAAACGGGGTACAACCACAGAGACAAACACCCATCCACACCAGCCTGATGTCACGTAGACCCGGGAGCCATGCAGACGCTGCACAGAGAGTCAAACCCAGGACCTTCCTGCTGGGAGGCGACAGCGTGACCACGACACCAGCACGCCGTGAACCAGGCACCAGCTTCAAAAAGAGCTTTTAATAAAGAGTAGTTGATAGCGTAATTATATCGTTAGCATTGAGACGTGCAGTAGCATAAAGCTGCATCAGCTACATCAGCTTCAAATCGTTTCAAACATTTTCAACTTTTTCTGCTTCGCCAATCTTTCAGCTAAAAAAAGCCCTGAGGGGCTCGAGAGTGAGACAAAGTCTGTCTCAACCCCATTGACTGCAATACAAAACTGGTGACGAACTTAACAGAAAAACAAGAAGGTACAAGATTTAGAAATCTTTTCAGCAATTTCTTTTAAATTAATTTCAGCTTTCAGCAGGACTTTTGCATCATCCTTGAACGCAACAACAGTGCGATCCACCCTTAAAAGGAAGTGGAAACGTTTGGAGTTTTCTCATCCTGTTGGTCTGCAGGGTTTCATGTTTCCACCCAAACACCGGTCTGCCGACTGAGCCACAGAGGAAGGAAAAAAACACTTACGTCTTTCCTTTCATTTTTTTCTTCTGGAAAATATTTCATTTTGCAAAATGACCTGATTTTTACCCATGGCTTATACATTTTGCCCAGGTAGCAAATAGTAGTCAGCTATCTTGCTCAAGGACACTTCAACTTGGCACAAGGGGCAACCGGGATTCAAACCAGCAACCTTGCGGCTCCCAGAAGCCTCTGTGCTCCATGCGCCACCAACATCACTCAGATCCGTTACTCGTCAGGGATCAATTCCAGGCGGCTGCTACGTTAACTGTTAAACTCTACTTCTTTTAAATACGTTTAATTATTCATTTATGCTCTGGGTGTTTGCACTTTACGGATATAAAAATACAAAAGAGAAAAATGTACCTCTCCTGCCAAATCTGTTATGTTGACAAGAAATAATAAAATGTGAGCATCTCGCATGTTTTTATGGATTAGTACTTTTAATCACTGAAAGAGTCTAAATTGTAGGATACTAATGAGCAGATTCCCAGAGATTAATGACGGACCAGCTGGTTTCAATGCTTGAGCTTTTTATTAATGCATAAAGAAAGAAAGCTTATTCATGTAGAATCTATGTGAGCTCGTGCTAATAAGCGTTCTCTCCATGAACCACTCTTGTTGAGGCTCAAGGCCTCAAACACCATCCAGCTCACGTCACTTGTCGAATCGTTCCTTAAGTAGCGTTACAGCGATAGAAAGAAAAGTACAGATATGAATGAAATCAGATTTCAGCTTTAAAGCCTTTGAGTCCAGGGATCAGGCTCACTTGGCACAGATGGACGGAAGTTTAAGGGAGCAGCTCAGGTCATTCCACTCCAGCTTATCTGGAAGTACAAAGACACAAAGACACAAACCAATCAAACCGTTGTCCGAACGCACCTGATGTCAGAAAGGCGTCCTTTCCTAAGATACACATGTTATATGTCATAGCTGAGCTTGTTTATTTGGTTTCTCTTTAATTGTTTCTCACTCAAAAAGTGAAAAGGGTTCCAGGACTAAACAGAACCAGCAAGTACGAAGTGGCTGTGAGGAGTAGTTCCATGTTCTAAAATATTCTATGTTCCCTTTCCAAAGTCAACCTCTTATCAGCAGCTTCACTTGTACTTGTGTTCTTTTACCTCCATAGTTCATTTGGATGCAATGCTGGTTGCCGTTTAAGTTGTTCGGCTTTCCACAGGCCCAGTTGGAGTAGTCGAAAGGAGTCCCGTCACTCCAGAGCCAGCGATTCGACTGGAGGAAAAAATAGGATTGAGTATGAAATAGTTTGTACAATACAAGGTGAATAAGGACCAAATGCAAATAATGCATAATACCTGTTGGCATCTAGAGCCTCCAATCCATGCACGTTGATGCTTGAGATTGGCATTGTAGACCAGACTCTGGATGGTGTAGTACTCCCCGGGCTTGTGAACGGATGCGAGGTGCCCACCCAGGGAAACACAGTTTCTCTACAGGAGACAGACAGACAGAACCGTGAATTTACAACCAGTGATTCAATATGACAAAAGTGGATTTCTATCGAGTGGATGTCGGGTTTTGCTGCATCTCAGGGTTGCTGGTTTAGAATCAGTGTTATATATTTAGTGTTAAAGAGTAACTGGACATGTAAAATGACAAGAGTCTGAATCCTCTGACCCTGTATAAAGACATCTGGTAAAGAGCCAAAGAATGTTTCCATTGTTGATGTTGATTTCACGTCTGTTTTTAACATGTAGAAAAACTACTATGTCATCTGCATACATCCCATCAGAGCCACCAGCATTACCTCGGCTTCAGTCCAAGTCAAAAGTGTTGAAATGTAGAGGATCTGCCGGTTGTTGCATTGAGTCCACTCTGGGCCACAGATGGCAATACGAGGCTCAGCTGAGAGAAATAAAGTTTTGTCAGTAATGTGGGGTCAATAAAGCCTTACGTCACTACACAACAAAGTGAATCCAAAAGGTATCGATGAAGCATCTCAGTAGTGAAACTGTAAAACGACTCACATCTTGGTTCCTGTCCAGGCATTTCCTCTGGGAGCGCTGGGAAGTTGGGCGTTGCAGTTATTGGCCTGGATCATTGCTATTCAAAGACAATAACTGGATACGCACCAGCTAGCACATCTACTACTCACCAGCAGCGCTAGTCAGAGACATCACGGCACAAAGCAGGGCAGCCACAGGTCAGCGTCTCCATGGTGAAGGCAATGAGATGATGTAGATGCTGAAGATGAAGACCACCTTTAAGACAAACACATGATCACTCTACAGAGAAACACACCGTAAAGACAAAGGAGGCTCAGGACGTTTGCAGCAACCCTGATACTCACGTCTGTAGCTTCAGCCGTCCTGTGATGAGCTGCAGGACGCGAGGAGGAGGACATAAATACGCTGCGTTATCTCCTCATCGCTCACAGAAGAGGGAAGTGAGGACAGATGTGTGGCGCAAACATTATCAGTTATGATCGGACACATTCAGAGGTCAACCTTTACTGGGACGGACTTCTGTGCTCTCTTCCTGGTGTCACCATTGCACTCTGACTCGCTGATTATATTTGGTGGCTTTTTAAAAGTATTTAAAGTCATCTAAAGGTGTGCATCACCTGTGGACCCGTCTTCAGCAGCAGTTAACATGCAGAAAGCTAGAAAGGCTCCTATGCCCCCCCCCCTCGTTTCAAACCCCCCCTTTGGCTCGGGCATTTCTGTGGGGGGGTTTGCTCCTTCGTGGCTCGTCCCCCACAGACCAAAGACATGCAGCTTGTGGTTCATTCTTACGTGGATGAGAGCCATTGGGATCATATTGTGAATCCATGTGGTTTCCTGGTGTGCGCTGCAGTCGGACATTGTGGGATTAAAGACACTGTTACTTTGTTGTGTCTCATTTATCATCCCGACTGGGTCTTCAGATACTTTACCAAAAGCCATGCAGACAGTTTGATGACTCTTTCTCCGTAGCATGTTTGTATCGTCTCAGGGTGTGTGTGGACGTGCGATGGTGTCCCACAATAAGAAGACTGTTCATACTCCAACGTGTAGGATGCGTAGCGCTTTGTTCAGTAGCAACTATCACCCCAACTGAGTCTTCAGACCCCTGCAGGTAGAACACGTATCAAGTCGTGCTGCTGGGGACATTTTCACATGGTTCTGATTCGTGGAAAAGCTTCAGGAAGACGGATGGACTGGATTCCTGTTCTCCATCGTTTGGGAGCCTGCTTTTGCTCCCAGATGTCCTCTGTGGTCACATGATTCTCTGGTCTCGGTGTGTGTGTGGACATCAGATGGTGTGTCTCAATTTATATTGAGAAACCTTTTCTTCTAATAACTGTGACTGGCTGATGGTGTTGGAGATAAAGTGATAGCTCATGAAATCGTACCTCAACTTCTCTGATGAAATCATCAACTTCTTCTAAATGTTCTGAGGCAATGAGATACAAGACTGTTGGTCAATCAACAGCCATCTGGAGGTCATTATGGGAATCTTTTACTTCAGCAGAGCTCTGTCTACATTTGATGAAGACAATGCTGAAGCATACAGATGACTTGAAGTCAATGTTTTCCATATTGAACAAAGCTCAACAGATCCATAAGTTAGTTTAAACTCTTCCTCCCTCCAGAAAAAAGGCCGTGTTGGGAAACCCGGGAAACGCACAGCTTGTTCAGCTTGTCTCCCTGACTTAGTTTACGTCAAAGCTTTATTTATTAGCGTTGCTCTGGAGGACCATTGTTTTTTGGGGGCGGTGGGAAAACAATGACAGCACATGTGTTCCATTACTACTGTCGCCTGCTGTGACACACGGTACTGTGCTGTCCCTTGAGAAACAGTCGTATTCAAACAGTGTCCCGTTTCATCCTCCATGAATGAAAGCTTGTTGTCACTACGTTAAATAATGTGTAATATACTCAGGGTGCGATTTGTGGGGGGGATGGGCGTATTTCCTCCCCTCTGGTTTTCCTATCCCCCCCTCTGCTAAATTATTTTTATCGCCGGGGGGGACAGGGATTTCCCCCCTTGATAGCGATGAATGTAACTTAACTGCTTGCCTACTTAAACTCTTGGAATCTAGCGATCTTCAGTGTGGATCCATCAGCGCAGCTGTTCAGCAGCTTCTGGCAGACGGCACATATTTCTGAACGTCATCCAACACAAACACATTTGGTTCCCTACGCGCAGCGCGTGATGTGCGTGTGCGGATGCAAATGCGCGATCATGTGGACGCGCGCGGGTCGACAGCGGGAGTAGGCTGGTCTGAGCCTACCATTGATAACCTTCTCCATGGATTAAGCCTTATACCTCATTACACCTCGTGCAAATGAATTGAAACTTGTTAGTTAATCTCTTACAACATGTTGTTCACCGTTTTTGTCAATACAGAAAACCCTTTTATTCATAATTTCATTCACTCATCGCAATTCCTTGACTATTAATTCATTGTTTCATAATATGTTTTTTTAAAGACGGGATGGTGTTTGGATCATATTTTTATATATAAGCCCCTTTAGGCCTCGATATAATCGGTCAGGGGATCGAGATGACTCCCCCAACATGCTGCAGTTTCCCCAATCTCCATCATCCTGTTGAGATTCCTGTTGGTTCAAATTAGTTCTTCATGGTAGCCTCCAGCCGACGCTGCTGTAATCCTCCAATACCAAATATTAGAGGCACCCAAACAGAGCGAGGAGCGATGCAGCCACTTAGATCAAAATAAACCGTAACTCTTTCACTCGCTGAACAGTGATTCCAGCATTCTGCTCAGAGGATGTGTGCGCATTTATTTGTTTAATTTGTAGATGATACTCACCCAATGGGGCGTGTGTTGTGTTGACCCGTCACTGGGGTCCACCTCGCCCCCCCTGCTTTTGATCTTCCCTCCTCCCTCGCGGGTGTGAGGCCTCCCTTCTCGGCTCCAACGTCCACGTTGCCGTGGTGATCACACACAATGTTCTTAGCTGGTGTGTTTCAAAAGTCTCTGCCCATCAATGTTTCTTCTTCTTTCTTCGTCCCTGGTGCAGCTTCTCTTCCCTGCTCTCGTCAGGGCTCTTACTTTGTCGGCTTGGAATCGTTTGTGCTGATAAGAACGTCTTTGGTTGTTCAATTTCACGTCCAAAAGAGTAAACGTTCTTTTTAATTCTGTGGATGTTCTTATGTATACACATACACATGTGTACACATACACAATCACAATGTTCAAATACACATGAACAATCATCATCAGCTTATTCTCTTTTTCTTTTTTCTTTCTGCTCCGCAGCCCTGTTGCTGCTGGACTAAACAGATTAGTTTTGGCTCAGGAATAATGTACTGGTACTTGTTGCTTACCAGTCGCTGTCCGATCTGGTGCAGCCGCCTGTAGCTGGATGCTGCAGTTCTGGCTCAACGCTTTGTTCACTGCAGACACGAGGTCTGGGCTCTGGCTCTGTGGGACCAGGGCTGTGGTTTGTGATGGGGACTGAGGAGGTGGAGGAGGATGTGACGGGTGGATGAAGGCTGGAGGGAGTCGGAGGAAAGACAGGCAGAGGAGGCTTCGTCTCCCGTATATCACTTCTTAAAATGAAAAAAACAAATCAGGAGAAATAATCACAAGTTATCACATCTCTCGTTTTTCATCTCTTCTTACTTCCTCGTTGCGCACCTGCGCCTCTTCAACATAAAACCCATTTCCTTCGCCACCTTCCATCAACCACATTGGTCTTCCCGTTCCCTTAAATGCTAAACATTTCCAACTTCCCCTTTCAAACCCCATCTGTCGTCCACTGTCATAACTTCCATCTTTTGCTGCTGAGTGAACCCATTCTATATTATTATGTGTATTATTATTATTATCTCTTAGCGCTTTTATCTAAACTTATTTTCCCGGACTGATTTCAGTTAATAGAAACCTGCTTTTGTTTTTCCTGCTAACAGGAACTCTCGACTGTTATTTGTTTCAGTAGCACCGAGTGAGAAAGTGGCTTTTTTTTTTTTTTTTTTTTTTTTAGAGGGGATGAAAACTTTAAAAACACCAGTCCGGTTTTTCTAGTAAAACGGATGTCGTCACTCTCCTCCAACTCAAGCGGATCCTGGCCTCACAAAACC
Organism: Apeltes quadracus; assembly: GCA_021346845.1. Taxonomy (NCBI): domain Eukaryota; kingdom Metazoa; phylum Chordata; class Actinopteri; order Perciformes; family Gasterosteidae; genus Apeltes; species Apeltes quadracus. The sequence continues at coordinate 1,547,191 of CM037923.1, read as the reverse complement.
AAACTGCTCCTGTAACGGCCCCTCCAGGGCAGAGGCCTTTGAGAAGAGTCTCAGACTCCCTGAGCACAGTTTCAGGTCCAAACCTTGAGAGGAAGAAGAGTTCTTAAGATCCGGCTCGAAGGACCAATTGTGGTAGAAAAAGAGAAGACACGTCTGCCACTCGATTTCTGACCTTTTTTTATTTTATTTTTTATCCGCCCCTTGGTGATGGCCGATGGGCCTATTTTCGAATTATTTTCCTGAAAACTTTGCATGTGTGTGTTTGAGTAAAAGCTTTTGTTTAACATGTTGATGCAAAAAGAGCTTTATTAAAACAAACAATTATATACAAAGCGAGGATCTGCGCACACATGAGTAGAGGATGATCCAAAAACTACAACTGTCCGTTTGCCTCCTCGGGGTTGTAGGTAACGTGCGGCGTTCTTTCCGAGGCAGGTCCGTTGCACAGACGCACATTGTGCGTGGCTCTGTACTTTGGAGTCGCCTCTCACCGGGACTGCAGCTTCGCAGAGTTCAGAGAGCTCCGTCCTACGAAATGACGGCGACCGTACAATCCACCCAGAGACCCCGCCAACATGCCCTCTTCTTCGGCAGACATGAGGTCTCCGCTGGCGGACTTCCAGAGTTCCACCGCGTCATCTGCGAGCACACGCTGTCTCCATTCCAGCAGCTGTAAAAAACACAACAATGAATCAATACTTTACGATGCGTATGGACACAACACATCTATCAATGCTCGTGAAATATAGTCACCAAATAAACTCTTACCCGCTTTCTTCTCGCGCGGAACTCTTCGCTCTTCCGCCCGCAGTGAGTTATTCTGGCGGGTTTACCTGAAGCTCCGACGTGCCGTCTCGTAATACGTCTTGCAGGCGGCTGGAAAACAATTAAATGAAAGTGGTATGAATAAAAATCAACACGCAAGTCACCGTAACATTAAACCAGGAAGGAGAAACAGTAAAAAAAAAGTCACTTACAGATGTTGCTCCGAGCAAATAGGAGGTCAGCGCCTCATTGTGAGGAGAAACTAGTCTGTGAAAACAAAATGTACAGTTATGATCGGTATCTATTCTATGGTATCTATTTCCTTATACCGCAGAATGAAAGCATGTTCTTTAGACCTTATACACTCCAATAAAGCGGGTTCTGCTCACTGGTTCTTTTGTAAGGCTACTCTTAGCTTTGGTTTTAGGCTAAGCTACTTCTAGCTTAGCTAGCAGTCATCAAACATATTCTTACCTTGGGATTTCATGCGGCCGTCTCCTCTTCTTGAGTCAGTCTCTCCCGCTCGTTCATATCGGCAGGATGGTGATTCAGCTGACGGACAGTGCGCTGATAGCAAACAGCAGTTTCTTCTCGACTGGCTGAAAGTTGTTCGCGTCCAAGAGGAGCTGAACGCGAGTTGAACGTCCGGATCCTCCAATCAGATACGAGGTCATTGTTACATGGAAGGACTCGCGAGACCAGACCGCGGTGCCTGTGAAGCACCATGTCTGCGAGATGTAGTGGTTAATACGTCCTCTGTGCATTTAAGTAAGACTAAAGAAAAGGTCACTGTATTCCTGCCACTGTGCACATTAGTTGAGCTCTAGAATGTGATCTCTGCAGAGCCTTCATTCTCATTCTAATGTTTGCATGGAATGGCCATTTTACCAGCTGATTCAGATTGAGGCATTTTCATTTACATGTCAAAGCCTCCCCTAGAATTATGAGGAGGGGGGTCATGGGGGGCCAACTGCCAAGGGAGGCCCACGTCAATTTCCAACAATTTACGGCAGTTTTCGGCTTTGCCCGCAAATTGCCAAAAATTGCCGTAAACCTGAAATTCCACGACAATTTATGGTGCCGGAAATTGTCGGAAATCCCACTTTTCATGCAGTGCTGATGTTCATGAGAGCTTGTTGTTGCTCCGGTGTGTGTGTGTGTGTGTGTGTGTGTGTGTGTGTGTGTGTGTGTGTCCTCATCATGTGAGGTCTCAGCATGGACGCCGTCTCCCCCTCACATGCAGCCTGCTGCTCCCTCTCCTCACGTCACCCAGGTCGTGTGTTGAGCCTGGTTCTTCCTGCGGGTCGGCGTGTCTTGGTGCAGTCTTGGCGAACATGTGCCCTCCAATCACATTCATTCCATCCAAAACATTTAAACGCTTTAATTTGTTTCTCAATCTCCTCCAAGTCTTTGCCTTCTATCACCTTCAGTTTTTATACCCTTTTTTCTTCCTCTCAGTCAGTTCATAACATGTCCAGTTTTATTCTACTGAGAGAACCATTTGCAGGGAACCCAAAATCTTTTGTCCACTTGGGCAAATACTCCAGAGATTGATCTCCATGTTTCCGTCTCATCAGATCCACAATGGGCCCCTCCGGAGGACTCATTTCCTGTTTACCCTGCGCACCACCCATTCTTTCGTGGTGAAGTATACTTATTCCTTTTAAAAATAGCCGTCACTATAAGTCTCGTTTCTCTTTTACCTTGGTAAAAACAAGTTAAAACTGTTCGTGAGACAAGCTCACGAAGCTGAGGCCCTGTATGGCCTCAGCTTGCAAGCGACGGTTCCAAAAACACGTTTATTTCTGCCTTACCAGCCGGCTCAGCCCGATCAGCTCCATTAGATAACTGAAGGGCATTTTTTAACGTTAGCTCTCAGCAATTGGAAATAACGTCTGTTGACTAGCAAGCACAAAGTAGTGTTGTGTTCATCATGTGCAGTTAGCTAACGTTAAGATAACACTGCATTGTGTTAATGGCGCATCCATCCGTCCATCTTCTAGCCGCTCATCCTGTTCACAGGGTCGTGGGGGGGGCGGAGTCAATCCCAGACAACCTCGGGCAAGAAACGGGGTACAACCACAGAGACAAACACCCATCCACACCAGCCTGATGTCACGTAGACCCGGGAGCCATGCAGACGCTGCACAGAGAGTCAAACCCAGGACCTTCCTGCTGGGAGGCGACAGCGTGACCACGACACCAGCACGCCGTGAACCAGGCACCAGCTTCAAAAAGAGCTTTTAATAAAGAGTAGTTGATAGCGTAATTATATCGTTAGCATTGAGACGTGCAGTAGCATAAAGCTGCATCAGCTACATCAGCTTCAAATCGTTTCAAACATTTTCAACTTTTTCTGCTTCGCCAATCTTTCAGCTAAAAAAAGCCCTGAGGGGCTCGAGAGTGAGACAAAGTCTGTCTCAACCCCATTGACTGCAATACAAAACTGGTGACGAACTTAACAGAAAAACAAGAAGGTACAAGATTTAGAAATCTTTTCAGCAATTTCTTTTAAATTAATTTCAGCTTTCAGCAGGACTTTTGCATCATCCTTGAACGCAACAACAGTGCGATCCACCCTTAAAAGGAAGTGGAAACGTTTGGAGTTTTCTCATCCTGTTGGTCTGCAGGGTTTCATGTTTCCACCCAAACACCGGTCTGCCGACTGAGCCACAGAGGAAGGAAAAAAACACTTACGTCTTTCCTTTCATTTTTTTCTTCTGGAAAATATTTCATTTTGCAAAATGACCTGATTTTTACCCATGGCTTATACATTTTGCCCAGGTAGCAAATAGTAGTCAGCTATCTTGCTCAAGGACACTTCAACTTGGCACAAGGGGCAACCGGGATTCAAACCAGCAACCTTGCGGCTCCCAGAAGCCTCTGTGCTCCATGCGCCACCAACATCACTCAGATCCGTTACTCGTCAGGGATCAATTCCAGGCGGCTGCTACGTTAACTGTTAAACTCTACTTCTTTTAAATACGTTTAATTATTCATTTATGCTCTGGGTGTTTGCACTTTACGGATATAAAAATACAAAAGAGAAAAATGTACCTCTCCTGCCAAATCTGTTATGTTGACAAGAAATAATAAAATGTGAGCATCTCGCATGTTTTTATGGATTAGTACTTTTAATCACTGAAAGAGTCTAAATTGTAGGATACTAATGAGCAGATTCCCAGAGATTAATGACGGACCAGCTGGTTTCAATGCTTGAGCTTTTTATTAATGCATAAAGAAAGAAAGCTTATTCATGTAGAATCTATGTGAGCTCGTGCTATAAGCGTTCTCTCCATGAACCACTCTTGTTCTTGCTTGTTCTTGCTTGGTGCTTGTTCTCCGTTGGCTGTTGCTGTCTTAAATAAATCCCACAGGTAGAAGCAGCTCAGTTAACGTTCAGTCGACGTTAAACATATTTCATCGTGCAATCTATTAGGTTGAAGTTTTAACCTTGGATGTACTCCTCCCTTCCACCATCCTAGCACAACCTCACATATATTCTTTTACGCATTAATAAAAAGCTCGCTGGTCCGTCATTAATCTGTACACATCTTCACGCATTGCACCTCAAACGTCGATAACTATCAGAATAATATTATTATCATGTATGATGTGCTCACCAGAGACAGATTCATTCTTTTTTCTGCTCTATTCGACGTCTTCAAAGTCTTCAAAGCAATAAAGTGGAACGACCAGAAAATGGATTCCTCCAAACTGTGTCACATGTTGTTTAAAGAGAAACTACAGCTTTATTTAAGATGAGAGAATGTATTTAAGTCAAAGTGCATTGTTTCATTTGTCTATGTTGCATGTTGCCTTCACCTTTTAATATCGATGCAACGCTTAAACAGCATATTGAAAAAACACAGGACTTTTTGCATCGTCCTTGAACGCAACAACAGTGCGATCCAGTGGAGACGTTTTCTCATCCTGTTGGTCTGCAGCTTTTCATGTTTCCACCCAAACAGCCACACAGAAAGAACAAAAGAAACACTTTGTCTTTCCTTTGATTTTTTTCTTCTGAAAAATATTTTATTTAAAAAAAACACCAGATTCTCTCTCAGCCAGGCGCTCGTCGTCTCAACACATTTGGCAGCCGTCGTCCTCTGGCTGCTTGTGGCTCGTTCAGGGTCACCGAGGGGGGTCTTCACTGGATGTGCAGAGAGGTGGAGGAAGATGAGGACGATGAGGAGGAGGAGAAGGAGAAAGGGGAGAAGGGGAGGACAGAAGGAGGAGCATGAGGGGGGGTGAGGAGCTGATGGCATAACGCCGCCTCGTCCAGGTTGATTTCAACAAACGGGTTCCTGGGAGCAGACGGCTGCTGGAGGAGACAGAGACATTTTGTTAGTGTCAGCTGAGCTGCATGGAAAACACCGGCTGAGACCGGATGTCTCATCTTTGTCCTCCACGTGGGCAGATATCAGTGTTGCCGTGGATGTGCGGTTTCTCACCGGGGTTGTTGTTGTTGTTCTCGTTCGGCTGCTCCTCCCCAACGGCATCGAAGAAGATGTTGGTACAGCTCACCAGGTCGCCCAGCGAGGGACCGGGGTCACTGGGGTCACCGGGGTCACCGGGGTCGCTGGTGGGCGGGGTCTCCGGCTCTTCGGGTGGAACTGGACGGACCGAGCGAGCAGAAGAAGAGAGGAGTAAGGAGAGGATGTTCTCGAGCTGTTGGTCGTTATGGCGATGGGAAGCTGGAGAGTACTCAGATGCACTTTGAAGACAACGTCTTTGCCACTTTTGTCCCCCTGCAGCTACGTGGATAATCAGCACATCTGCTCTCCACCCCATCGTCCCACTCAGGGGCCAATCAGAGGAACCAACAACAGCAGTGAGAGACGGCTGGAGACGCACCGATGCCTCCGTTGGCGCGCCGCTCCTCCGCCGGCCGGGTGGAGCCGTTGGACGCGGCGGGAGGTGAGAGGTCGGCGGCGGTCACCTCGCTGGCAGGCGTTTGATCTGAGAGACGCACACCAGAGAACACACGTCAGGCACGACGCAGCGCTCTGCAGCTGCTAAAGGAGCCCGAGGACGCGCTGGACCCACCCAGGTCGCTGAGGCGGACGCGCTCGAAGGTGCCGACGGGTTGGTTCGGACGGCCGGCCGGAGCCGAATGGAGGTCGAACGAGTACGTCTGGACAAACGCACAGTGACAGCGGCTCAGGAGGGGGCGGGGGGGCGTTGATGTGGAGTGAAGGCGGGCGCTTACCTGGGACGCTCTTCTGAGGAAGTAGAGGATCACGGACAGAACGATGATCACCAAGATGATCAAGCCGAGGACCACGTACCCTGCAGGAGACGCGCTGTGTTACAGATGGTCCGCACAGAGACAACGAAGACACTTTTATATCATGAAATACGTGTTTTTATGAAATTCATTATTTCACAATTTATTGTTGAACTTCTAGTGATTTCCGTTTTTTAAATAATTTACCCGAATTAATTTAACTCTGAAAATATAATATCTGAGTTTTAACTGACACTTACAGAAATGTCGGTAGAAGAACAGAATAAATGCTGCTTTTCCCTGATAAACAATACAATACAGAACGTAACATAACAGCACAATATCCTGGTACTGAAAGGTTAAAGATCAATAATCACTTCAAACAGATACAAGGCTGCCCGGTCACGACCCCTTGTGGACAAAAGAAACACTAAACAAGCAGAGGTTTGACACACAGGAAGAAGCAGGAGGGCACAGCGAGCTGCCGGCGAGCTGCCAACCAGATACCAACGAGCTACCTGAAGCCGACGAACTGCCACCTGGGGCCGGCGCTGTGCCACCTGGGGCCGGCCCTGTGCCACTTGGGGCCGGCCCTGTGCCGCTTGGGGCCGGCCCTGTGCCGCTTGGGGCCGGCCCTGTGCCGCTTGGGGCCGGCCCTGTGCCGCCTGGGGCCGGCGCTGTGCCGCCTGGGGCCGGCGTGGCGCCGCCTGGGGCCGGCGTGGCGCCACCTGACACGGTGCTGTCTGTCGTCCCGTTTGGTTGGCCTTCTAGAGTCTGTAGAAGATGAAGTGCCCTTATTCCTCTTAGGAAACATCATGATTCATTTGTAAATGCTACGTTACGTCATCAATCTAACTGAAAGTAATTAAACCAGGTCAGGTAAATGTAATGAAGTAGGAATGTGTGTGTGTGTGTTAAGTATCTTCCATCCCTCTAGTATTGTTTCTTAGTTCCTTTAGGATTTGAGAGGAAGATGTTGGTGGATTCATAAGCGCTTTCTTTCCCAGGTTCAGTGTGATTGACGGTTACCGTGGAGACGGCTGTGAGCCCGTCGGCCGGCTGGGCGGATGTTTGACTCTGGGCCGCCGTGGTGCTTGAGGTCTCATTGGACGAGGGGCTCGAGGCGTCTCCTACGTGAGAGACCACAGAGACAGGAAGTGGTGGGATGTGAGACGCTCAGAACGAACCGTCACACGCTACACCTCGACGTCTCAGGGCGCGTGGCTCCCAAAGAGCTTCCCAAAGCAGCTCCCGAAGTGCTCCAGGACTCCGTGGGCCCAGAAGGTTCCCCGTGGTCTCGGGGCCTCGCTATGTGGCTTTCTGTGCATCTCCATCTTGGTGGGGACGGAGCTCAGTGAGCTAACGCTAGCTTCCCTTCTCAGACTTTGGAGTTTTATCGTGTGCTTGTGTTGCTCATTGTGAACACTTTGGGAACCCAAAGCGACCCGGATCCATGAACAGATGGACTTCTACGTTACCTGGAGAGACAGAAGCTCCGTTTTCTCCTCTGGAAATAGAAGAGATCGATAAAACTGAAACATAAAGAGAGAATGATGAGGGGGGAATGATGATGTGAAAGTGTGAACAAATAACGCAGTTAAGAGTTAGTTAGCTTCCTTAAGTCGCTTTGGTTAAAAGAACAAAAGAAAGATCTAAAATAATGATACATTTACTCTTCATTCGCTTTATTTCTACCTGCGACCTTTGACCTCTGCTCTGTCGATCACCTGGTGCGCTGGACACTGGAGGTTTATTATATATTTTAACACTTAACGCCATATTTAAAGACTGCCTCGGATTATACAGATGAATGTGTGAACTTCTGCCTCCCATCGCTTTAAAGAAGGAATATAAAGTTCGTCCATTACTTTCATGTTAAATAGTTTTTTTTTTAATAACAATAATGACGCTGAGCCAAAGACAGAGTGATATTAAAGACAAAGTCATGGTTCAAAATGGATAATTGACTTTCTGATTTCCTTAAAATCTGCGCGCTCATCACAGCGGCGGCGTGCTCACTTCCTGCTCATGCTGACGGTTCTTCAGTCCTTAAATGAACCGTGAAGGAGGTTCGACTGAGAGGAACCGAGTCAGTTCGGATGTTTGCCGTCATCAGCACACGAGTCCCTTCGAAAGCGTCCAGACGAAAGGAAGCGTTGGTGAGAACTCACCGAGGAGGAGCAGCAGAGCGCTGCAGTGCTTCATGGCGACGGCTTCTCTCTCTGGATCAGCCTCCTCTTCCTCGTCCTCTTCCTCGTCCTCCACTCACTTGGTTCTGAGCTTTGTGATCTCTCTCTCTCTCTCTCTCTCTCTTTAACCTTTAACCTTTAACCACCTTTGGGGCAGAATACTCTCCTCTTGTGTCTGCCTGCACTGCATTCACCCCCCTTGCCCCTGCATCACCATGTGGACCACCCCCACCCCCCTCATGTCTCGCTTTCTGTCAGTATTCAGGAACTGAGTAATCAACCACACCGGCACAGGATGCTCGCTCTGCTTTCAGCCCACAGCGCTGCACATCCGCACGCCAGCGTGAAAACACTTGTGTGAAACATCAAGTCGCTTTCAAGCAGCCAGACAAATAAAAAAAATAGGACAAATAAGACAAATAAAACAAATAAGACAAATAAAACAAATAGGACAAATAAGACAAATAAAACAAATTAGACAAATAAAATGTCACCTTTGAAATCCACAATAAAACGTTGTCTTTATTGTACGTAATGAAATCAAGCTGAATGAGGAGCTTCGTGGTGACGATGCATTCACTGTCTATTTAGAACACCAGTAACACGAACACCGCCCAGAGCGAGCAGTGCAGGCGCAGCGGGTGGAGGTGAGCTGTGGAGGCGGTGCTGCCTGCGTCTGTAGGTGAGACAGGCAGGACAGTGAGACGGCGAGATGTCTCATTGTGTCTGCTTCCACCGGAACCAGGGGGCGCGACCGGCCAGGGCGGTTTGAGCGTGAAGCCCTCGGCCATGATGAGGTCGTAGTCTTCGTAGCCTGAGTCTTCGTAGCCTGAGTCTTCGTAGCCTGAGTCTTCGTAGTCTGAAGGCTCCACCGGTACGTCTGCACCGCCTGCAGGAGAGCAAGTACGACTTCAACGCACAAATAACACACAAATTCTCTGCTGTTGTGACACCTGAACAGAAGACATAGCTCCTTAGCAACAGTTGTCAGGGGGGACAAGTAGTGGCGGAGTTCAGAGGAAACATTTCAGATCAAAGAGAAAGACGATAACTGATTCTTTCGTCCACAAATTAAAGTCAGTTTTTCTCTGAATGACAGTTTGTTATTATACAAACAATGAATTAAATGTTTGAATATGTGAATGAGGAATCATCTAAAGGTCACTGGTCCCTGGTTACTGGTCACTAGTTACTGGTTACTGATTCCTGGTCACTGGTTCCTGGTCTCTAGTTACTGATTCCTGGTCACTAGTTACTGATTCCTGGTCACTGGTTACTGGTCACTGGTTCCTGGTTTCTGGTCACTGGTTACTGGTTACTGGTTACTGGTTTCTGGTCACTGGTTCCTGGTCACTGGTTTCTGGTCACTGGTTACTGGTTCCTGGTCACTGGTTACTGGTTTCTGGTCACTGGTTTCTGGTCACTAGTTACTGGTTCCTGGTTCCTGGTCACTAGTTACTGGTCACTGGTTCCTGGTCACTGGTTACTGGTTACTGGTTTCTGGTCACTGGTCACTGGTTCCTGGTTTCTGGTTACTGGTTTCTGGTTTCTGGTCACTGGTCACTGGTCACTGGTTCCTGGTCACTAGTTACTGGTTCCTGGTCACTGGTTTCTGGTCACTGGTTACTGGCGAGTCAAGAGAACTGTTCTGAAATGTGTTTTGTTTGTTCACCTTCATTCACACAGTCTCTATGAAAAATTTCAGTCCGGTTTCCGCTCCGGCCATAGTACAGAGACAGCCCTGGTCAGGGTCACAAACGATCTGCTTGTGGCTACTGACCAGGGCTCACCATCTCTCTTCCTGCTCCTGGACCTCTCAGCCGCCTTTGACACTGTTGACCATGCCATCCTACTCCATCGTCTTCCACACTTCATCGGCATTTCACACACAGCACTTCAGTGGTTTCGGTCCTACCTGACTGACAGAGTTGCGTACGTGGCCCTCGGAGGAGCCAGGTCGAGGCCCCACACAGTTACATGTGGGGTACCTCAGGGTTCGGTTCTCGGCCCTACTCTTTTCTCATCGGGCTCCCTGGCAGGAGCCTGCAGAGACTGCAGTACATTCAGAACTGCGCTGCCAGGGTCCTGATGAGGGTGCAAAAATCTGAGCACATCACACCCATCCTCCATAAACTTCACTGGCTTCCTGTCAGGTTCAGGATTGACTATAAGATCTGTCTCCTGACCTATCAATGTGTTCACGGCAGCGCACCATTGTACCTTAAAGAACTACTCACTACACATAACCCAACCCGTCATCTCCGCTCCTCCGACAGCCACAAACTCCAGGTCCCCAGGTCTAAACTCTGTACCATGGGTGACAGGGCCTTCCAGGTGACTGCGCCTCGACTGTGGAATGCCCTCCCCGACCAA
>CM037923.1:1525280-1536280 GCA_021346845.1 Apeltes quadracus | reverse complement strand
TGTAGAGTTCTGAGAGTATGAGGCATGCTTTAAGAAAATGTGCGTAAACAATCGAGAAAAACTGTAACATGCTTTAGACATATTTTATTTGTTATTTATACTAGTAGCCTACTGTGATGGTTTTCCGTGTCCCAGATCTTAATTATTGTCTATGAATAATTAAAAAAAAAATGTATTGTAAGCGCTTATTCCTGTGACTGTCTGATTGTTGTGACCCTGCCCGTTCCTGTTTTTTTCCCTGTCTGCCGCCTGCCCTGACCGTCTGCTTGGTATTCTGACTATGATCTTTGAGCTTTGTCCTCACTGCTGTATCTGCCGGTTCTGACCGCTGCCTGTTTGACTAACCTGCTTAATAAATCATGCTGCAAATGGATCCCTTTCACTCTGATACTTAGCAACAGTCCACATCTACAGTCAAATTAGATCATAAAAGGGGTGAATGAGTAATTGAGTGATGACAGATGGCAGACAGGATGACCAGGCACATACGTTTTATCAGAAAGTGTTCTACAATGTGTATGTGAGAGAGAGAGAGAGAGAGAGAGAGAGAGAGAGAGAGAGAGAGAGTGTAATGAGAAATGATCAAACAACACAGGGTTGGATGATGTCTAATGATGATGAGTTGGCTGTGAGAACCGGACTGAAGTAGGCTGTTTTTATATATTTCTTGCTTAGAATGCTAGACATAAATAGTTATTTTCATTTATTGTGATTGAATTTATTTGTAAGAGCCGCATTTAACTACCGTGATTTCCGCACCGCAAGCCGCACCGGAGTATAAGCCGCAGCAGCTAAATTGAATGATGTACATATATAAGCCGCACTGGACTATAAACCGCAGGTGTTTTAATGTTAATTACCATATGTCCCCTAGTGGCCGTTACCTGTAAAAACCCATAGATTAGCCGCACCGTTATATAAACCGCAGAATCGAAAAATGGGGAAAAGGGTGTGGCTTATAGTTCAAAAATTACGGTAATTTTTGTTCTATTTTTTTGTGTTAAAAATAAAGTGTGCCTCTTACAGATGAGGCAGGTGGTCCTGTAAGTTGGTGTGAATGGCGCATTGTTGGTGGAGAAACAGGTTACGGCAGATACCTCAGCCTCAGCCCTGTGACTGCGTCTGAGGGAGATTGTCATCATCAAGCATCCAAACAAGTGTAACTTATCTTACTTTTACGTTTTGGATTATAATAGATAACAAGCAAGTGAATATCAACGGTGCGAATCTAACTGTCAGGATAGTAAACTGGTTGGGTTACCTCACATCCTGTCATGATCCGGACTCCTGCCTGCTTTGTGTTTCTACACACACACACACACACACTCACACGCGCACACGCACACCCAGCTGATACTCATTAACACACCTCCTCATTCCCAGTCATGCCTTCACTCACCCCAAACGCCCACAGCCGCTTTCCATAGCAATCAACTCTCACACTGATTCTCAACTCACCTGTTTCTGTTCACTGCTTAATTTGTTTGCCTATTTCTAACCACTGTTTTTCTACCCCTCTGTCAGACTGTTGTTGAACACGGGGCGGTTGCCTTGTACCTGCCGACCCAACCCTGCCTTGTCTTGTTCGAGATCTATAAGTTTTGCACCCTGCCATGTCTTGTTCGAGGTCTATAAGTTTTGTCTCGACTGCGTCTACCGACGGCAGTGTCCTTAGTTCGAATTAGGAGGAATAAAAGACATTTTCCCGCACCCCCGCATCTGTGTCCTCTGTTCTCCACGTAACACATCCACAGCGCTGAAAGAATTTTCCATAACCGCGCTTTGTGGCAAGCCCAGAAACAACAAATTGTTCCTGGTTTTCTGTTCGGAGGCAAGGCTGCAAGTCAGTCAACTGTTTTGCTCATTTGAAAAGCAAATGTGAGCCTGAAAGTTTTGTTGTTGAACATTGAAAAATACGACAATGGGCCGAGATTTCATCTCCAGGGAGTTCTTTCGTTGACTTCTCCGAGTGAGCGGGGAATAAGACACATACGCGCAGCCTTCCATAACCTAACAGGCGAATGGGTGTGTGGAACGCATGAACCAGACCAAGAGTGGTATCGGTTTGGTATCATCACTTTGCAGAGGGGTTTCAATTTTCAGCAGCACTCCTGTGGACCCTGCTCCTCTACCGAGCTGCTCAACACACTACAGCTCACCAGCACTTCTGACGTTGGGGCTTGAACTGTCACTACCACTGAGTTGCGGTTACTGGAGGCAGGGCAGTGCCTCCCCTATATCATCATGAAATATGAAAAAGCTCATGTAATTAATGTCTTCTCTCCCTGGTACTCGTCTTCCTCGCCCTCGTGCAGGCATTTCTTTCTTTCTTTCCTTCTTGCTCTCTTTGTGTTGCTCTAAATTGTTCCTTTTCCAGCCAAGACCAGCCCAAAGAGTCCTCTTTTAGAACATATGATAATGTGATTGAAGGAACCTTAATACCTGAGTGTGCTTCCCAGATACCATTACACCATAAACTGATTCATAACTTCCAAATGACTTGGCCAGCCCTCACCAAAATATGTAACTTGGGTAAACATTGCACCCGTGAATACGCCCTAATTTTTTGAGAATATTTGAAGAATAGGGGCGCTGCAGTTAATTGTTAAAAATCTGGCTTTGCCTATTTTTATTTCATGATTTCTTAGAGTTGTAAAAGACCAAACTCCTCCCAGAGATTAAACCTGGTTCTTTTGCGCAGTGTGATCTTGAGACCTTGGGCTCTAAAAATTGCATTTTGCCGGAAGAAATTCCAAACTATATGTGTAGGGAGCATTTTCAAAAAAACACCATTCCCCATGGACATTGAAGTTGTTTTAACTTGACCACACTTTATTTAATCTGCTCCATATTTCAAGTACAGTATATCATGAATTTCTCACCCTGTAGACGTCCATATGATCATTTTTAACCATAGTCATAGCGCCACCTGGTGGAAACTGGAAATTGAACAGGTTAATCTGATCCCTCTCATAAATTGATAGCAGACTAAAGACCTTGATAATGCTTCATTGTGAATATTATTATTAACGGCTGTGAGTGGGAGCATCGGCAAAATCTTGTGAATGAGATTTTGAAGAAAGTTGGCTCATGTATGAGAGGCGTTTGAGAGGCTTTAATTTTGTTTTGAAATGGTACATTTAAATGTCCTAGTAATCCCTGAGTGAGACTTTGGGGATGTGCACTATCGATTTGAAATGAAATTATAATGTAACTATTGATCGTTTCCTTTTAAATCCAACCTGAAATTGATTTTGAAGGTAATCAGCTCATGTATGGTATTTTGAGAAGCTTTCATTTTGGAATTGTACATCAGAATCATACCTCGGGGATGTGTACTCTCAGCCTGAAGTAGAATGATCATGTGACTATTGATAGTTTGCTTTTAATTCTAAGCTCAAATTTACCAGAAGTTGGCTGGTGATTGAGATTTTGAAGGAAATTGGTTCATGTATTGTATTTCGAGAGGTTATAATTTTGGAATTGTACATCAGAATGGCCTGGTTATCCCTGAGTGACACGTGGAGGTGGTATACTATCGCCCTGAAGTGGAATTATTATGTATTGATTTGATACCCTTCTCCTCCCAAATTAATCAGATCATGAGACGTATTTGAAGTAGGGCTGTCAAATGATTAAAACGTTTAATCAAATTAATTTTCAGTGGATGTGGATTAATCCACATATGGATTAATCCACATATGCGACATTTCCCGGGAGAAATAACAAACCCAGAGGTGTCCGGGTAATAGGGGTAAAAAACAGGATTGTTGGCAGGTAAAACTCAAAAAAAAGTGCGCTGAGCGGTCTGCCTCTCTCGCTCTCTCCATGGGCGTAAATCTGATCTAACAGTAGGGGGGGACAATAAACATAACATTTCTGAAGAGCAATTTTTGAAGGGGACACAAATAATAACGTTAGCTAGTTGTAGTGGGGGCATACCCAACCAGCTATTAAACAAGCTGGGTAACATTACATTATATTACACTAGCATAGCGGACTAATTTATTAATTACTCAGCATCATTTGTATTTGAGAAAATAAAAACTTCATCCGATGTTTAATGTGAATAAAATAGCCTTAGACCGCCTACTTACTAAGTTCCTGATCACTACCCATGTGACGAGACTGAGTGCAGATCGCGCTAGATCCTAAACGTGCAGCAGGCAGCGGACCAAACCATTATGAGGCAAGGGAGGGGGGACTCAAAATGCTTCGAAACTTAAAAAGCGTTTTTGGGGGTTTGTATTGTTTTACTTCTTACACAGATATTCTAAGTACAATACACAAGATTGTTTTAATGACATTTCTAGGGGGGTGACAACCCTTAGATGGGGAGGGGGGGTCCTGACCCCCCTGGGATTTACGCCCTCATCTCTCTCTCTCTCTCTCTCTCTCTCTCACACACACACACACAGTCCACAGCGCAGCAGGCAGAAGGGGGAGAGAGCGACACGATCAGGAGACTTGTTTAAATGAGAAATATGCTGTATACATGTCACTAGATTTGTCTCTAGTAGCTTTTGACACAAAAGTCTCCAGGAGGAGGATTTGTTTGTCATAATAGTCCAACCACAACCGCATTTCAGACACCTGAATAATTTGTCACACTGCGCATGCGTGAAATGCGTTAAAAAAAAAATGACGTAACTAACGACAAACATCTAATTAACGCCGTTAGTGCACTATTTTTGACAGCCCTAATTTGAGGATGAAGACCCGTAGAACAGCTCAAGACTGTTCGGCAGATGGTTGGCCAGCAGAGATTCCATTACATGTCATTTAGCTGACGTTTTTATCCAAAGTGAGTTACAATTAAGTGTATTTCTACCATTAGGATACAAAAAAGATTTCGAAGCACATCATATCAGTTTATATCCTGAACGTTTCACTTACAGTAATAGTTTGAAATCTCAGGATTTTTATTATGTTGTGGGCAGCCAGGCCCCGGTTTCCATTCAAGCTATAGCTAATTGCCAGCTGGCTCAAGCTTAAAGGTGAGGATGGGATTGAAGATTGACCGGTAGATCGAGTGCTTTGCGGCTCAGCTCTCATTTTGTTACCGCGGTGTGGTAAAGCAAGTGCAATACTGCTCGATTCTCCAGCCAAACTCCCACTCTATCTTTGCCTCACTGACGAACAAGACCCCAAGGTACTTGAACTCCTTCCCTTGAGGGTAAGGGCACAAACCCAGTGTGGTATTGTTCAATGTTATGAGTAACAGTTGATTAACATGTAGGTTTAACTTATAGAAAGCCTTACGTTGGTAGGCTGGGGACCAATAGGATGAGGAAGTGAATGTGGGGCGTGGGGTAGAATACGGAGCAAGCAATGCAATATGTCAACCTTAGTACAGTCTGTCTCACATGCATTATTAAGCGAACTCGACAGAAGTAGGCAATCCATCGGTTTTCTGCTGAGAACCATGGCCTCAGATTTAGAGAGGCTGGTCTTCATCCCAACCGCTTCACACTCTGCTGAGAACCTCTCCAGTGAGAGTTGGCGGTCGCAGACCGAAGACGCCATCAAGACCACGTCATCTGCAAAAAGCAACGATGAGCTCCGCAGACCCCGAACTATAGACCCCCCAACCCACCGACTATGCCTCAATATCCTGTCCATGAAAACCCGACTAGGATTGGTGAGAAGGCGCAGCCCTGGCGAAGGCCAACCACCACCAGAAATGCCTCCCCCGAGCTCGCAAACGCAGCTCTGGCTTTAGGCGTATAGGAATTTGATAACCCCGAGAAGGAACCACATATCCCCTATTCCCGCAGACATCATCTCTTGGGGAACCCGGTCAAACGCCATTTCCAGGTCCACTAAACACATGTAGACTGGATTGGCCTGCTCCCAGGCCTCCTCCATGATCCATCAAAAGAGTAAAGAGCTGGTCAGAAATGTATGAGTCAAGTTCAAATTTTCTTCCTGCAGATTGGGTGATTTCTCCTCTGTTGGCTCACTACTACGAGCAACCTCCTCCGTATAACACAACTATGATCGGATTTTAATAAGTGATTTGTGCAGCTTTACATTCACAACTTGGGTAATAACGAGAAGAGTGCCACAAACGCACACAGCCCTTCTCCAAGCTGTGGAAGACGCATGTGGAGACGTAGCAGTTGATGCTTTTTTTTTTTTACTGTAACGGAATACAGTAAATTCTTTTGTTGTTTTGTATGTAGACCACTTTATGTGCAAATTCGTGTTGGTTGGGATGTACACTGTGTACATTGTTTTTGTTGAGAAAATAAAATATATTTGTTACCGTGTATTTGTGTGTTGTGAGTATAAAAACAATATTCTAAAATATTTTACAACACACGTATGTACAGTATGTACTGTCTGTAGTAAGTGTAACACGGAACAAAGAAAAAGGTCTAGGTCACTATGATGAATGGAGAAGTGTTTTCTATTCATCATAATGTTTTACATTGAGCACATCAGTGTTTAACTGGTTCTTAAAAATGTCTACTCATATGATTGTCTGTGTGTGTCATTTGAAAACACAAAAACATTTTGAGAAGAAAAAACATTGTTTTGAATGTAAAGTTTCATTTTGCAGGAGTATTGAGGGGTTTTGCCCATTGTGTTTGTGTGTTTTTTGAATTTGTGTGTAGAGTTCTGAGAGTATGAGGCATGCTTTAAGAAAATGTGCGTAAACAATCGAGAAAAACTGTAACATGCTTTAGACATATTTTATTTGTTATTTATACTAGTAGCCTACTGTGATGGTTTTCCGTGTCCCAGATCTTGATTCTTGTCTATGAATAATTAAAAAAAAAATGTATTGTAAGCGCTTATTCCTGTGACTGTCTGATTGTTGTGACCCTGCCCGTTCCTGTTTTTTTGCCTGTCTGCCGCCTGCCCTGACCGTCTGCTTGGTATTCTGACTATGATCTTTGAGCTTTGTCCTCACTGCTGTATCTGCCGGTTCTGACCGCTGCCTGTTTGACTAACCTGCTTAATAAATCATGCTGCAAATGGATCCCTTTCACTCTGATACTTAGCAACAGTCCACATCTACAGTCAAATTAGATCATAAAAGGGGTGAATGAGTAATTGAGTGATGACAGATGGCAGACAGGATGACCAGGCACATACGTTTTATCAGAAAGTGTTCTACAATGTGTATGTGAGAGAGAGAGAGAGAGAGAGAGAGAGAGTGTAATGAGCAATGATCAAACAACACAGGGTTGGATGATGTCTAATGATGATGAGTTGGCTGTGAGAACCGGACTGAAGTAGGCTGTTTTTATATATTTCTTGCTTAGAATGCTAGACATAAATAGTTATTTTCATTTATTGTGATTGAATTTATTTGTAAGAGCCGCATTTAACTACCGTGATTTCCGCACCGCAAGCCGCACCGGAGTATAAGCCGCAGCAGCTAAATTGAATGATGTACATATATAAGCCGCACTGGACTATAAACCGCAGGTGTTTTAATGTTAATTACCATATGTCCCCTAGTGGCCGTTACCTGTAAAAACCCATAGATTAGCCGCACCGTTATATAAACCGCAGAATCGAAAAATGGGGAAAAGGGTGTGGCTTATAGTTCAAAAATTACGGTAATTTTTGTTCTATTTTTTTGTGTTAAAAATAAAGTGTGCCTCTTACAGATGAGGCAGGTGGTCCTGTAAGTTGGTGTGAATGGCGCATTGTTGGTGGAGAAACAGGTTACGGCAGATACCTCAGCCTCAGCCCTGTGACTGCGTCTGAGGGAGATTGTCATCATCAAGCATCCAAACAAGTGTAACTTATCTTACTTTTACGTTTTGGATTATAATAGATAACAAGCAAGTGAATATCAACGGTGCGAATCTAACTGTCAGGATAGTAAACTGGTTGGGTTACCTCACATCCTGTCATGATCCGGACTCCTGCCTGCTTTGTGTTTCTACACACACACACACACACACTCACACGCGCACACGCACACCCAGCTGATACTCATTAACACACCTCCTCATTCCCAGTCATGCCTTCACTCACCCCAAACGCCCACAGCCGCTTTCCATAGCAATCAACTCTCACACTGATTCTCAACTCACCTGTTTCTGTTCACTGCTTAATTTGTTTGCCTATTTCTAACCACTGTTTTTCTACCCCTCTGTCAGACTGTTGTTGAACACGGGGCGGTTGCCTTGTACCTGCCGACCCAACCCTGCCTTGTCTTGTTCGAGATCTATAAGTTTTGCACCCTGCCATGTCTTGTTCGAGGTCTATAAGTTTTGTCTCGACTGCGTCTACCGACGGCAGTGTCCTTAGTTCGAATTAGGAGGAATAAAAGACATTTTCCCGCACCCCCGCATCTGTGTCCTCTGTTCTCCACGTAACACATCCACAGCGCTGAAAGAATTTTCCATAACCGCGCTTTGTGGCAAGCCCAGAAACAACAAATTGTTCCTGGTTTTCTGTTCGGAGGCAAGGCTGCAAGTCAGTCAACTGTTTTGCTCATTTGAAAAGCAAATGTGAGCCTGAAAGTTTTGTTGTTGAACATTGAAAAATACGACAATGGGCCGAGATTTCATCTCCAGGGAGTTCTTTCGTTGACTTCTCCGAGTGAGCGGGGAATAAGACACATACGCGCAGCCTTCCATAACCTAACAGGCGAATGGGTGTGTGGAACGCATGAACCAGACCAAGAGTGGTATCGGTTTGGTATCATCACTTTGCAGAGGGGTTTCAATTTTCAGCAGCACTCCTGTGGACCCTGCTCCTCTACCGAGCTGCTCAACACACTACAGCTCACCAGCACTTCTGACGTTGGGGCTTGAACTGTCACTACCACTGAGTTGCGGTTACTGGAGGCAGGGCAGTGCCTCCCCTATATCATCATGAAATATGAAAAAGCTCATGTAATTAATGTCTTCTCTCCCTGGTACTCGTCTTCCTCGCCCTCGTGCAGGCATTTCTTTCTTTCTTTCCTTCTTGCTCTCTTTGTGTTGCTCTAAATTGTTCCTTTTCCAGCCAAGACCAGCCCAAAGAGTCCTCTTTTAGAACATATGATAATGTGATTGAAGGAACCTTAATACCTGAGTGTGCTTCCCAGATACCATTACACCATAAACTGATTCATAACTTCCAAATGACTTGGCCAGCCCTCACCAAAATATGTAACTTGGGTAAACATTGCACCCGTGAATACGCCCTAATTTTTTGAGAATATTTGAAGAATAGGGGCGCTGCAGTTAATTGTTAAAAATCTGGCTTTGCCTATTTTTATTTCATGATTTCTTAGAGTTGTAAAAGACCAAACTCCTCCCAGAGATTAAACCTGGTTCTTTTGCGCAGTGTGATCTTGAGACCTTGGGCTCTAAAAATTGCATTTTGCCGGAAGAAATTCCAAACTATATGTGTAGGGAGCATTTTCAAAAAAAACACCATTCCCCATGGACATTGAAGTTGTTTTAACTTGACCACACTTTATTTAATCTGCTCCATATTTCAAGTACAGTATATAATGAATTTCTCACCCTGTAGACGTCCATATGATCATTTTTAACCATAGTCATAGCGCCACCTGGTGGAAACTGGAAATTGAACAGGTTAATCTGATCCCTCTCATAAATTGATAGCAGACTAAAGACCTTGATAATGCTTCATTGTGAATATTATTATTAACGGCTGTGAGTGGGAGCATCGGCAAAATCTTGTGAATGAGATTTTGAAGAAAGTTGGCTCATGTATGAGAGGCGTTTGAGAGGCTTTAATTTTGTTTTGAAATGGTACATTTAAATGTCCTAGTAATCCCTGAGTGAGACTTTGGGGATGTGCACTATCGATTTGAAATGAAATTATAATGTAACTATTGATCGTTTCCTTTTAAATCCAACCTGAAATTGATTTTGAAGGTAATCAGCTCATGTATGGTATTTTGAGAAGCTTTCATTTTGGAATTGTACATCAGAATCATACCTCGGGGATGTGTACTCTCAGCCTGAAGTAGAATGATCATGTGACTATTGATAGTTTGCTTTTAATTCTAAGCTCAAATTTACCAGAAGTTGGCTGGTGATTGAGATTTTGAAGGAAATTGGTTCATGTATTGTATTTCGAGAGGTTATAATTTTGGAATTGTACATCAGAATGGCCTGGTTATCCCTGAGTGACACGTGGAGGTGGTATACTATCGCCCTGAAGTGGAATTATTATGTATTGATTTGATACCCTTCTCCTCCCAAATTAATCAGATCATGAGACGTATTTGAAGTAGGGCTGTCAAATGATTAAAACGTTTAATCAAATTAATTTTCAGTGGATGTGGATTAATCCACATATGGATTAATCCACATATGCGACATTTCCCGGGAGAAATAACAAACCCAGAGGTGTCCGGGTAATAGGGGTAAAAAACAGGATTGTTGGCAGGTAAAACTCAAAAAAAAGTGCGCTGAGCGGTCTGCCTCTCTCGCTCTCTCCATGGGCGTAAATCTGATCTAACAGTAGGGGGGGACAATAAACATAACATTTCTGAAGAGCAATTTTTGAAGGGGACACAAATAATAACGTTAGCTAGTTGTAGTGGGGGCATACCCAACCAGCTATTAAACAAGCTGGGTAACATTACATTATATTACACTAGCATAGCGGACTAATTTATTAATTACTCAGCATCATTTGTATTTGAGAAAATAAAAACTTCATCCGATGTTTAATGTGAATAAAATAGCCTTAGACCGCCTACTTACTAAGTTCCTGATCACTACCCATGTGACGAGACTGAGTGCAGATCGCGCTAGATCCTAAACGTGCAGCAGGCAGCGGACCAAACCATTATGAGGCAAGGGAGGGGGGACTCAAAATGCTTCGAAACTTAAAAAGCGTTTTTGGGGGTTTGTATTGTTTTACTTCTTACACAGATATTCTAAGTACAATACACAAGATTGTTTTAATGACATTTCTAGGGGGGTGACAACCCTTAGATGGGGAGGGGGGGTCCTGACCCCCCTGGGATTTACGCCCTCATCTCTCTCTCTCTCTCTCTCTCTCTC
>CM037923.1:1514780-1524780 GCA_021346845.1 Apeltes quadracus | reverse complement strand
TGATCACCATGGTAACCAGCCATCCAGTAACCACCCGACCTTGCTTCTCTCTCTCACACACACACACACACACACACACACACACACACACAGCTTCATTCATTCTGTAAGCCGACATTAAGACGCCGCCCCTTCAAAATAAAAGCTGTGTTGATGAAGTGTCGGTTCTGAGACTCAGTGGTGCTTCACACCTGCTTGTTTTGTGGCATTTAAATCAATTCCATTTGAAATGAGTGGATGTGTGTCTGAATGTGTGAGTGGATCAGAGTTACACACATAAAACGTCCCACTGACGCTTCAGGAAGGAGCTTCAGAGCGGAGGGCCGTGATCATCAAACAGACATGTGCCCCCCCCCCCCCCCCCCCCCCCCCTCACCTGTTTGCCATCCAGCGTGTACAGCCTCTTCACGGCGCCCGAGTCCAGCTTGATGGCGGCCGTGATGTCGGCCAGCACCTGGTGGAAGGAGTGCGCCGTCTTCTTGTTCAGGAGGATCCTCACCGCCTTGCGCGGCTTCACGCCGCTGCGGATCACCGTCACCAGCTTGGGCTTGATGAAGTCTTTGCCCTCGCGGCCCTCCAGGCGCTCTCTGGAGGAGGCGGCGGCGGCGGCGGTGCTCGCCGAAACCCCCGCGGACGCCGTGGAGGGCCGACCCGAGGCCCCGGCGCCGGGCTTCCAGCTCTGGGTGGAGATCTTGGCGTAGTCGACCTTTCGGTACGGCTCGTTGGAGGCACAGACGTAGCTCTCGCCTGAGGACGAGAGCCGAGACGTTACGCCGCGTCTGCACGACAAAGACCTCGCCTAGTTACACGCGCACGCACCCAACGCGCTCCGCACACCGCTGGGCGGGGCTAACGTGATTGACAGGTCGCTAACGGCTCATCTCTTCCTGTCTGTCTCTCTCACTGAACGAGAAGGTGTGGACTGGCACCTTCACGTCCTTCACTTCCTGTCGGTTGGTCAGTTTTGTTTGTTTGTGTAATCTAAGAGTTCGTTCAGCTCATTTGAATTTCTATGTCGCTCCAATATGCATCTTACAAACCAGCAGCGAGGCCTTTGAGGCCTTTGAGGCTGCGCGGTGGACAGACGGGGACAGACGGGGACAGAGAGGAAGTAGAAGCCGGGCGGGTGTATTGATCTTTGGGGGACGGAGTGACGGGGGGAGCCGTGACGCTACGGAGCACCGTAGAGGCCGGTTCGTCTCCGTGGGACACGCCTCTCTACCGAACGGCAGCGGAGACAGGAAGGGACCACTCGTCCCCTTCCTGTCGCCCTCGCCGGGTCGCTGGTTCTGGTCCTACCTTCGCCCAGCTCGTCCATGCTGGTGATCTTCTTGCCGCCGTCCACGGTGTAGATGGTCCTCACCCCCTGCGGCAGGTGCAGGTTGTCGGCCAGCGAGCGCGTGAGCTCCATCAGCAGCGCGTCGTAGGAGCGGAACCGGTCCCCGGAGACGGCGTACACCAGCCCCTTGAAGTACCGGTCCCCGTTGCGATAGAAGCGGACCTTCTTGGCCCGTTTCTCCGAGGTGAGCGCCTGCAGGGTCCGGGTCCGGTAGTAGCTGCAGTTGGCGCTGTGGGCGGGGCTCGGCACCAGGCTGCTGCCCCGGGAGCTGGGCCCGGACCCGCCGGCGGAGTCGTCCCTCTTGGTGCGGGTGGAGCGACCCCGCCGGACCTTGTCCCGTTCGTCGAAGTGCTCCAGCTCGAGGGTCTTGCTCAGCGACATGTCGGCACCGGTTGGACCAGCAGGATTCCCTCCTACACGGGACTCATCCTTCCACCGCGGCGAACTCCTCCCGGTTTGCGGCTCGGAGTCCCCAGAACCCCGAGGAGCCGGCTGGGATCCCTTCTGGAGGTCCAGGCGTGAGCAGGAGAGGTGGCTCCCTCAGTGAGAGCTTTAATCCGTGACCTCGCGGTGACCTTCGGCTGCTTCGGTTCTGTCGCGGACACAAGGGAAAGAGAAGGTGACCACACGGCTCTACTGAGGCTCTACTGAGGTCGGAAGCGTGAAGCATTCTGGGAACAATGCACCTGCTTAGCAGTCAAATCACGCATGCAAAGCAGGTCGGGGAAACACCCGCCACGTTTCAGAGGAACCGAACCTCCTGCAGAGGCCAGAAGGAGAAACCCCGGTCAATGAGCCACATGCATCACGTGGTTGGTCAGACCGGACGCACCGGGTCCGCGCTAAGCCGTGCGGGGGGGGGGGGGGGGCACCTACCGATGGTCCCGCGGAAGCCGTCGTGTGCGATGGAAGCTTCCTCCTCCTCCTCCTCTTCCTCCTCCCGGTGTTCCGAGTCTGTTCCGGTGGATTCCGGTACCGCGGGCGGGGAGCGAGGCGATCCGGTCCGGGATGCAGAGATGTGCCGGGCGGGGGGGGTGGAGGGGGGGTCAGGCTAAACCGGCGGAGGACCGCGATGCACCGAGGCGGGAGGCGGTGAGCAGCATGGCCGCTGCAGCAGAGGGAGGAGAGACCGGCTGAGCTCCCCCCCTCACCCCCTCACCCCCCCGTGCGTGATGACAGCCTCCCTCCTCCCCCTCCTTCGGGTCTATTGTCTGCTGCTGCAGAAAGGACTATAAAACCGTTAAAACACAATTCAATGACATCAAATAAACACACGTTATTGCTGACCAGTGCTCTTATTTTGAAATCCCCATGAAAATATAATTAAATGACACGAATTCTAAACCCGTATAAATTCCTTTTAAAAGAACATTACATAGAATATCATGTATTCATGTTTCATTCACTGATTATTTACTTTGTTTAGTTAAGAATAGAGCTTAGACAATGAAACATTATATTTTTATGACCAAACGTCAAATTCTTATATGATTAAAAACAGACTCACTCTTCTTGTGCTTCTGTAATTATGAACTAACAAAGTTCCTCTGAATGTAATCATTTACTTTACCAGCACAGGGAAGAGCTGCAGCATCCATCATTAAAATAATAATATGATAAAAAGGTACAGCTATAAATAAATGATCATTTACGGCTGGGGTAATAAATAATTCTCAAATTGTGATGATGACTGTGTGAATAGAGGTTTTAGGGTGTGGCTTATTACTTGATACCAGTTTTATAGTAAAATTAAGTAATTTCGACAAGTTTCACATCAAAGCCACTTTGTCTTCATTTGTAGAATTCAGGGCTTTTATTGTGAAACATCAACGGAGACCCCACCCTTCCTCAGTGAAGGGGGGGGGGGCTGACAGCTGACAGCTGGCACCAGTTAGATACACAAAAGAAATGTATACTGAAAATTAAAAGATTGAAAAAAACGTAACGGAGAAAAATATAGAGAGTAAGAAAATAATTAAACAAAATCCATTTCTTTTTCATTTTGGGAAAGAAAATATTTGGTGCCGATGAAGAAAATAATATCGTGAACAATAGATAAACAAGCGTATCAATAAAATGACAAAGGTTGAACGAACCTTTACATTAACGGGAGGATTCTGTACAAAATAATTGAACTTGTATAAAACATGTCCAATATTTCAGCGATTAAACCGAGACAACATTCCAAATGAAATGGTTCTAGTAACGTGATTCACGTGATATTTAATGTACGACAATACTCGTTAAATCTATTTAGTGCATCTTAAATGCCGCTATGCATTGTGGGTTGTCATTATTTCCTTAGTGCTTCCTTGACCCAAGGAAAGGAAGGAGGAAGCATTGTTGATCTAAGAGTGAAAGCTTGTGTGCTAACTGTGCTAAGAGGAGACATCGACTGGGTGGACTCATCCTCCTGACCTTCCTCCTGACCCTCTGACCTTTCCTCTCATTGGTCGAGGAGCTGCTCTCTGATCCTCAGAGAAGGAAGCCAACAACAGCGCGTCCTTGATGACTGTTTATTTCATTACAGGCTGAGGACACAAGTGTTAAAGAAGACACATCACGCTCAGGATCCGGCTCACACTTTCATACTGTCCCTTTAAGAACATCAAAAAGCCCCTCTCCTATTGGCTCCTGAGGGCGCGGTGGATGAGCTACATGCGATTGGCTCGTTAAATCACACGTGCTTATGATGTGTCGCCCGTTAAACAACAACAGCAATCTAAATATGTAATACATACGTGTCCTTTCCAACAGATCTGACGTCCAAATACAGCTTTCAAACATTTCAAACTAATTATACAAAAAATACTGTGACATCACTGAGACTCCTCCCCCCCGCCGGCTATGTGTCGCTGTCGTTGTCCCACGGCGAGGAGGCGAACCCCGCCGGGGCGGAGATGGAGTGCGGCGCGGAGGTGTGGCCGAGGCCTTGGTACCGCCCACTCGAGGAAGGGGAGGAGGGCATCGATGTGGTCGCCGCGGCGACGGGGTCCTGGGACGAGGACGCCGCGAGGAGGCCCGTGTGCTCGGTGTGTTCCGGTTGAGAAGCCGCGCCGAAGTACATCTTGTTGGGACGTCCCAGCAGGGTACGACCTGAATATTATTAGTATCATCATTAGTGTGTTATTATTATCCGCAACCATATTATTGCCAATATGTTTGTATTATTATTGTCATTGTACTTCTAGTAGTAGTAGTAGTAGTAGTAGTAGTAGTAAATCACTCAGTCATAATAATACTAATACTAACCTGCATGGCGGACCTGCTCTGTGACATCAGCTCTGATGTCAGAGAAATCCCACATGGCCAGAAAGCTGTCGAAACACGAGCCCTCCTCCGCCTCCTGGAGGGATCAGATCAGAGATGCTATTATGATATTATATTGATCAGACTATTGATCAGTTGAGGCAAATGGTCCTTAGGTTACCTGGACGTATGGTTTGTAGGTGAAGGTGTAGTGGTGAGCGATGGCAGCCAGGAACATCTCTATGCAGATGATGAAGTCCTGTATCGACACAACAACATGAATCCACAACCTGAGCCGAAAACCAACCCAACGTCTCGTGTCAAAGGTCACGTGACCTGCAGTCCGGTGGCCACGGCCTCCACGCTGTCCCAGTCCCACGTGTGTTTGTCGGAGATCACGCCGACCTTCACCAGGAACGCGATGAAGACCGCCTGCCTGCGGAGGAAAAGGGGGAGGAGCTTAGTGTGTTGGCTCTAGGCGAGGATTTACGTAATCATGATATCTGATCGGGTAAACGGCGTGCGTGGACGACGCGATTCTACACAGTCATAGGTGATGCAAAACGTGGCGAGATGTCGGCCATTTTATCTTATCTTCATCACGTTCGTTATGAAGCTTCTACCCAAATGTTATTGATTCCTCACCAGAAGGAGACGAACACCACCAGTTTGACGCAGAGGAACTTTCCCACCGGCCGGATGGGAGTCAGCTCCTCCCTGAGAGCTCGGTACAGCAGCACCAGGCAGTACATGGCAAACTGGAGGGGGGGGGGGGGGGGGGGTCAATAGAACATACAGCACTTTGTTTTATTGCAAATATGTGTGTGTGTGTGTGTGTGTGTGTGTGTGTGTGTGTGTGTGCGTGCACCAGCTGTGAGATGTTGTTGATGATCACCAGGTAGGACCATGCGTTTCGAAAGCTGAAGTTGGCTTCGTCATAAACGCCACACAGCTGGCAGATCCTGCAGAGGGAGAGAGAGCGGCGTGAGGCCACAGCGTCGTAGGCGCCACACGTTGCCATGGTTACACAGGGGGCCCTTACAAGGCTACCACCGTGGTGACGGGCCGCACCACGCTGTACTGCAGGACTCCCAGCTTGCACCTGAACAGCAGCACCCTGGCGGAGACACAGGGACAGAAAAGAAAGCTTTAAGCTCCGCCCACAGGTGGTTGGCAAGTTACTGACCCTCAGGTGACCTCCGCTTACTCTCCCATTGGCCACGGCGGGCAGCAGCACAGCGGCGGCAGGTGCGGCTGCTGCTGCTGCACCTCCAGCATCAGCACCAGGCTGGGGTACTGGTTGCTGAGGAAGCTCAGCAGGAACACCAGGAAGTTGTAGATGACGTAGGCCTCGTAGCACTCGCGGCACGTGTCCACGTAGATGGCGAGGCCGGGGTACCGCAGGGCCAGCCACTGGGGAGACGGGGGGGGGGGGGGGGGGGGGGTTAGGAAGGACGCCGTGTTTCTCCTGACCTCTGGTCTTGTCACACGGCCCACTGCCCCATCGAGGTCCGTTGCCATGGCAACCTACTGCAATGCTCTGTGTGTGTGTGTGTGTGAGAGCGATTGTGACTCACGCTGTCCAAACTGTAGATGGGCACCATCCATAGGATTCTGCACAAACAAAGGAGGCTGGTTAAACACGTGGTTTACGTCATGAAGCCTGTCTGTTGGATTGCAACATTAAATCAAAGCCCTGATCAAGTATGAAGGATGATGAAAGTCTCTGCACTGCGACGTTGCACCTGATGATGGGCCTCTGCAGCTCCGGCTGGGTGAAGTGCACGATGTGCTGCAGGATGCCCCACAGCGAGATGGGGATGGTGAGGAAGACGAACACGCCGGCGATGAACCATGCTTTGCCATGAGTCCCCACCTGTACAGGTGAACCAATCAAATCAACACACCGCGTCGCACAAAAACAAGAATGGAGGGGAGGATGGTGGTCAGGATGGAGGAAAGGGTGGAGGTCAAGATGGAGGCGCAACCTTGTCCTTCTGCAGCTCCCAGATGCAGAGCGGCAGCACGGCGAGCAGCAGCAGAGCGTACAGAACCAGAACCAGGGGGCGGATCCACCTCCTCCACTGGGCGCAGGAGCACGGCATGACGGCGGCTACAGGCTCATCCTGGGGGTCCGGGGGGGGGAGGGGGGGGCAGTCAGGCTATCGGGATCTTAGTTTTGGCTTTTTCTTCTTTTTACAAGGTTTAAGTGCAACCTGGAGAACAAATATAGCTTTTTTAAGTCATAGCAGAAACGTCTCTATCTGATTTGTGTCAATACAATTCTAGCTTTATTATATTTATGCAGCTTCTTCTGTTTGAAGACTAAAGGCTAAATGACCTTGTTATGCGCACAGACAAAACTACTCCAGCAGTACTTTGCAGGCACTGTACTTGATGGGGTATTTCCATTTTCTGTTACTTTCTGCTTCTATTCAGCAACATCTGGGACTACTTTTAGTATAGAATATAATCAACAAACATATAATGACGTATTGTTAGATACTGTTGGTATTTCAAATGATTATGATTAACGCAAACCATTTAACAATAATTAGAATAAAAGAATATGAATGATAATTATATAGTTATTGTTACTTTAGTATATTTTGAATGACAGTTGAGCATTTATTTACTGTATTGTTACTATATACTAAGTATGTGTACTGACCAAATTTACCAATATTAATTGAATCATGATTAACGATAAAGAGAATTATACTTATTTTAATAACATATGCAATTGGCCAATTCTGATTTTATGAAGCTAGCTATTGGACGAGCTAGTCTTAGCTAACACTAGCTAGTGCTAGCTCACGCTAATAGAGAAGCTAGTGTTAGCTAGCACTAGCTATCTATTAGACAAGCTAGCACCTGTGACGTCACCAATTGTTTGTATGTACATAAACTGGATTTAGTCATTAAAAACGTCGCTGTCAGTGAAAGTGGGACATTGTTAACGTGCTTGTGGCTCTTTTCTCTCCCTTTAAAGTGGAATATTTAATGATCATAAATCTAACTTTAGCTTGATTGACTTCTTAAGTTATAGTATTCATTGTAGTCAGAGGTACTTTACTGTCGGTTTCTATGTATTTCTTGACTCCATAAAACAAACATCGTGTTCTGGCCTCATACTGCGACGCCGCGGACATTAAACATAATAATAATACAATAATAATAACAATAACAATAACAATAATAATTCATAATGAACGTGCGTCGCTCGCTGTGAAGTATCGAGATCTCATTAGAACAACATCGCGTACACGAACGTTGTATCGGTTAACCGGTTAAAAAGCATTGATCTGACGTGGAATATGTAGTATATATAATGTAGGATATGTTCGGACCGCTGGAGACGATGAGGAGCGACGGTCGTTCTGCTTCAACGCCCCGGTCCCGGTTCCGTTACCAGGCAACGCATCCCCTCCTCCGCCCGGTGCCGCCGGGCCCGGATCGATCGATCAGGACCCGATCGATCCCTTCCCCCCGATGTGCTCCGTGGATTCGGTGCAGGTGTCCGTGTTTAACGGCAGTTCTCCCCGGTTCTCCGGTCGTTGACGCGTCACGGGGAGGAATCTCAACCATCGGTCACGTGGGCGACAGGAACGGCTCAAATATGAGAACCTTGATTTTACCAAAATGCTGTGGTGTTATTTATTTATTTATTGCTTTTACGTTTTACATCCAAAGTTATTATTAAATAAATATGTATTAACAACAACAACAACAACAATAACAATAACAACTAGTGGGAGTTTAAATTCAGTGGTGGAAGAGGTAGTTTAAAGTTTATAAATAGGTTTATTAAAATACACAAAGGTAAAAAGGTTGGGGAGACGGACCTGCATCTATTTAACAGTAATATGTCACAATATCATGAAGAACAAAAGATCATTATACTGGTAATATCAATAGTGATGTCAAACTGTTGAAATAAGGTAAATATAAAGTATTATTGATTATAATTATTGGTGCATTAATGTGGCGCAAATGTTGTCCAAACATTAATATTTCCCTTCCACTTCAATTAAAAAATATTCTGGCAACATGTGACCTGCTTTTACTTCCTTCATCTCCAGCATGAGCACATATTATGATTGGTTTGTTTCAGTTCACGTTCCGAGCGGAAAGATCACATTCAGTTGTTATTGTGGGACGTAGTAGACACTTTAGCCACCAGGGGGCGCCGGCGCTACTTTACACTGGTTTCATTTGGCCAAAGGTAAAAATTACCACCGACCACAAGAGATGTTTTTAAACGTCCAAATAAACTACAAGACAACATGGCACAGTGCACCGTTATTGTTGCTTTCAGGTGCATTTCATCGGCATTTTACTGACTTACTGCATATTTTAACATTCCATCGTAGTGCTATCATCTGTTGACTGTTTTATCTTTACAAAGAACTAAATTACAAAGAACTCAAGTGGATGGGAAACAACACTAAGGCAGCATTTGGACCGCAGGCTTCTGCCCCTGTAATCTATATAGAATATATTTCAGCATATAATAGTTAGTCTGTAGTAAACTGAAATATATAGGGCTTAATAATTGCATAAAGAACATTAAGATACCGATGCCCCTCAGTGTGCGATGATGATGATGATGATGATGATGATGATGATAATTCTCTCTCTCTCTCTCTCAGTGGTCAGTGTGCTTGTACTGAAGACTCGTCCCGTGGTGGATAGGCAGCATACTGTTGGAGAGAGAGCCAGAATAACACCAACAGCACAGACAGGACTGCAGAGACAGACAGACAGACGGACAGACAGACGGACGGAGAGACAGACAGAGAGGCAGACAGACAGACAGACAGACAGACAGACAGACAGACAGACAGACAGACAGACGGACGGAGAGACAGACAGAGAGGCAGACAGAGAGGCAGAGTTTGATTAAAGGGGAATTTCAAGCAATTTAGTGATAGAGGCCCGATTATTTGTCTCTGGATCCGACATTTCCCATAATGCAACATTTTCTTTGACGCTCCCTCATGTACTTCCAAACCTCGCACCGCCGGTACGAGACTTTACGAGACACAACTTTTCTGCTGTTCATTTCTTGTCTCAGCAATCACTAATCTCTTTTTATACCATTTTTATAAATATATACACATATAAATATTATTAAGAACAAGAGCGCTTACGCATTGCGTCACTATGTAAATGTACTTCCGGTTTAGAGCGGAAGTACAATGTCTGCATGGCGTCGTGAGCTTTGCTTGAATGGCTTGGATACTGTCATTTGGAGACGACACCGTTGCTGTTCTGATTGGCTACCGTCCATCCGAATCTCTTTTAAACGTACGTGCTGCTGCTGCCGTGAGGAGCCATGACGTGGCTGCTGGTCGCAGGTAAACGCAGGTAAACGCAGGTAAACGCAGGTAAACTCAGGTAAACGGCACA